>JAOPUA010000044.1:5537734-5551205 GCA_027122455.1 Trisopterus luscus
CAGCCAATCATTTCCATTGCCACCGAGTTTCATTGGACAGTAAGTACGTCAATCAAACGGTCGTACTGCACTCCCCCCCTCCCCCGCGCAACTTACAGCTGAATGTAGTGCCATGTTGTTTAACGAAAACCTACGCTAGCCTGGCTCGCTCTTGCGCATCTGTGTTTGCGCTCGTGCATGATTGCGCGTTCAGGTACTTGGAATGGGTGGAGTCAGAGTCGGGCGTTTCGCAAATCGCGTACCCAACCTTTAATTTCTACACTCACATTATTCAAGAAAAGAGTGAGGCAACAACAACAAGAAATCATAGAAACACACAGACACTTTCTTCTGAAATTGATCTTTTCACATAATTCACAAAGGGCTTGACTCTTTTGACTTCTTAAAGAGATTTCCCGAGACCTTGATGTCTGCCTTGTGTATGGAAGCCACCTTATACCTGCATGATGTGGATATAAAGACATTATCCATGCTTCTGTGGTCTCACCGCTTTGACCTGACCCCGAACCTTCGCTGGGACACACACAGTGTCCGCCATTCATATGCTGCGTCTGTCGCTTCAATTTCTCTGAAATGCCACCTATTTCCCATTTCCCAGCAGCCTGCTCTGAAACCAGGGGTCATATGAATAAATAGACCATGTACAAGGCAAATCTGTTGCAGAATCCAAGATGTGTTTGAAAAGGACAAAAAAACGAATTCAACAGACAAGACCAAAAGATATGGAGCACAGGGCAGCATGGGCAGCAAAAGGATGGCCACAATAACCAGCATTACTGCTGAACAAACAAGGCCCACAAAATGCTCACTGCAGGGAGCCGTCCAGACCACTGTGTGGGGATATATATGTGGGCGGATATTACGGAGGTGAAACATGTGTTGATGCTATCTTACATCAGGGCTGCGGTGTCAAAAAGCCCCATCTCGGCCACCAGGATATTTATGATAATCCAGCTCGCTTCAGTTGTTCTTCATCAGACGCTTCGCAGCCAAGCCTGAGCGACTCCGTCTCCGGAGCTTGCACAGCAAAGGTTGACAGGCGCCATGAAATACCCTCTGGCCCTGGCCGTATACAATACGACCCCTCCGTCTAAATATTGTCCCGGTGTGCAGTAGCTCTTCTTGGAATTGTGATGTGGCCTCCACTCCGCACAAGTTATGGGCGATTCAACGCTTTGGGGGCTGGGTGCCGCAGAAAGATGGCGCCTCAAAACACTGGACTCAAATATATCATGGTATTTTATTCAGTAGTTTTAGTGATGTGTGTGTGTGTGTGTGTGTGTGTGTATGTGTGTGTGTGTGTGTGTGTGTGTGTGTGTGTGTGTGTCAGCATTTTTCAGCTACTTGATTGAACTAGCCTAGATCAGTCAGTCAAACTCAAAATGAAGAATTTATTTCCCAGACCTATGAAATGTTTGTTGAATAAGGGCTGATGATGGAGTAATGCAATTTGACCAACCGGTTGGTGAATATTAAGAATTGGGGATGTAAGATATGACAGATGCTGTCCGGGAAATGGAAAAGGATGGTGGTAATATTATTAGGCATATGCTGTTTAAGGTGGTGTTCAAATTCAATACCCAATACTGTCTTTTTGTTTGTTTTTATACTTTTATAGCATGCATTTTTACCCAAGTGATACATTGTTGAAATGATATGCCATGCGAAAGCTTAAATAGGACCTTGCATTCAGTATAATACACTGAACACAACATATTTAAATAAGCAGAACGATATATTGAAAACAAATATATGAGGAATTCCTGACAGTCCAAACCAAAGAAGACTAAAATCTCCATAATACAAGAAACTGAATAGCAACGAGTGGCTGCATGCAGCTTGTAAATCTGTACAGAACAGGCTTCAAACTTTCAGCCTGCCTGTAATGCATTGTGTGGATTAGGTAGGGGGAGATTTGGACCTTCAATCCTGGATGTATTAAACATCAACATCAGACTATTACTCATAGTGCCATTTCAAAGGATCATGTATTACAAGCCCTCTCTTGTTTGCCTCGGGGTATTTTATTTTCTGCTTGAATAATTGCGGGATTTATGTTTTCGACTGGGTTAATGGGCCCCATTGTCATTATAAGCAGGTTACCTTTGCATTATCATAAACAAACTCATGAACTGATGCAAATAACAATCCAGAGATGAATGTAGTAGTCTCTCGTCAATCTAGTATGGGTTCTGAGGTCGCTTCGAACGCGTCATGTAAAAAGGGCAGCCTAGCTGTTTGGCGTGACAGTGGAGAGACAGAACGGAACATCTTGCAGGCAGAAAAGTCATTGGGGCTGGGATTTTAAAATTTATTATTTCATTCACCAACAGCTGTTATATGGCTGGATGTATATGGCTGCATCATGTAGTGCAGCAAAGTCAATTGTAAACACATTTGAAAGAGGTTTGAAGGGTAGTCCCTCAAGGGCCAACTTGGCATTCAAATAATATATTCAATCCACTAAGTCAGGCTGTTGGGTAAAAATAAGAACATTTCTGTAAGGTCATTGTGACTGCTTTGTATTCTTTGTTCCATTGCTGAGAAGCTTTTGAAATGCTTTTGAAAATTTTGTGAAAGTTGGCAAGTATTCAGAGGAAATATGTACTGCATTGAATCCAGCTACTACTTAGTTCTCTTCTAAATCTCTTATTTTTCTTTTTATAGTGGACTAGGAGCACAGGTGTTGATTTTGTCCTTAGAGGCGAGAGAGAGAAGTCTGCACAGGCAATTTAGAGGCTCCTCAGTATAGCATTACCAGACCTAGTCTATAATTTAGCCCTCATCGTTATATGGCCATTTTTTATTTTTTATATTGTTGAGGGGAGAAAAATTGCCAACTTCTGAAGCTATAAATGGAGCATATCAAATCATAGTTTGTCTTTGTTGCTAAGGTAACAGCTCTTAACTGTTTTAACGACAATGGACTTCTTGAAGAATGAAGAGGACAACAAGCAGATACCTTGTGTTTATGTAAATAGCCATTTTTGTATTTGGTAAATAGTAAATGCAAACTATCTATGTATAATTCAAAATATACATGCAAAATATAACAAAGCAGGTGTTTTTCCTTAATGTGTGTAGTGTCATAATACCAAACACAAACCCATATGGAGAGGTCTTTTAGTTGGTGACACGTATGCTGTTTCACACTTTGGAATCTGCATTTATAGTCTTTCTCTCTTTAATCGCTCATAAAGGACACTGTTTGTGCTTAGAGCAGAGTCCTGCCTCACCCTTATGCAACGCAGGCATAAGGATCCAAGATAATCTGTAAACCAAAAGCTGTTGAAAAAGCTTGACTCTATACGTTTCAGGAGAGTTGGAGCCAAAAGTGAACCATGCTGAATTGGAACAACCCTTATGTTCACCATTGTAATTGTTTTTCAGGGAAGTAAAGGATAAGTGACATTTTGATCAGTTTATACTGTGTCTTGTGTTTTCGCTCTGCCATATGTAAAAATACATATCGTAGACGCTTTTTTTACCATTGATTTATAATCAACCATTACCTTCCACGGACATCACACACTATTTACATTACATCAAATCATTACATCCATTCTATTAAAAGAAGATCACATGCCTGTCAAATTATCTCACGCTAATTCGTCTAATGGAATTATCCTCACTGTCAATGTAATTAGTAATGTCTATCACAATTCTAGAGACCCAGTAACTACAAGAGCTGGGATGCAAATAGCAGAATTTGCTGCCCAGATCTGTCTCCTGCCAGGATTGACCAATTATAGCCCTTACAGCTCTTTTTTGAGTAAAAAAATAGCATTCTCTCACAAAGTACATTGCATTATATTTATTTAGCTGATGCTTTTGTCCAAAGCGACCTACAGTAAGTGCAGTCAACAATGAAGATATGTTCCAAGAAGTGGCAGAATTATTCGAGCACATAAACAATTCATAAAGTAAGTCAAGCGACTGCTTTTAAGTGCTACAATGTAGAGTCAAGAGATAGTGGACAATATATAATTAATGTATATAATATATAATTAATATATAAAAGTTAGCAAAGTCAACACAAACTGCTGCACTCCAAAACATAACGGCATGTTCATGTTCTTTTTCAATATTTATGTTTTCTTTGCTTCGGTTTACCTCTTACAAACCTCTTACTTGGCCACTGAGCTGTCATCCTATTGGTTATATATATAGTATATATAATATATATACAGTAACTGACTTGTCAGTAAAAGACGTATCTATCAGGTGTATGGCTTGTAGTGTGTTGGCAGCAGGTGCGAGTCTAGATCTGAGATGGAGATGGTGTCGCAGGGCCCCAATCCCAGTTGTTAAATGATTCATCGTCATCCAGCTGCCAAACGTCCCCGGCCCTTCAATGGTGATGAAAATGATATTGCCATTGATTTGCCACCGGTTTGTCAGTGCTGGTGGAGAGGGGATGACCAAACAGAGTCTCGTTCTCCTCCAGAATGAATGGCTGCTCCTGCACTGGCACGTGCATCACAGTCGTCGGTTGGAAAGCGCTCTGCTTCAAGCTGTTAACGCGATGATTGAACGAGTGAAATTGCGATAAACAGATCGAGCATTAAAGCATTAAATAAGAAGGCTTGATTTAATGCAAATTAGATCCATTTTGTGTTTTAGTTTTTCGATGAAAGAACGTTTACTAGCATTTTAACAATGTATCCCTGTTGTTCACCAAATTGAGTTATCGTGTTGATTACAGACAAAGACGCAAAACCCCAAACAATTTCAGGACGTATCGTAATGATTATGTGGTAGGCCTAATACCCAAGAGGACTTCGAACTGAAGGGTTTTATTTCTCATGGACAATTTGTTTCAATTGTACTTAAAACTAGAAGGTCCTATGTTTGAAGTGTTTCAAAACCTAAGCCGTTGACGTGAATTAAAATTTTTGGTTTCTAGTTATGTGCTTCAAACGGCAGTTCCTGTGTCTGGTCTTTGTAGGTGTTGTTGTCTCTCTGTTGTTGTTGTTGTTGTTGTTGATGTCTCATTTCTGATTGATTTGTGTATTATTAATAATTGTGCATTGCTCAACCCCTAATTTCTATTCAAACCACATGTAGATATATCAATACTGTAGTATAGAGATACGGGTTCTCCTGGTTCACGGCTGAACCAGAAACCCTCAGGGCAGGTCTTGCAGAGGCAGGCTTGACCATGGTGGGTTTGTTGGATAACTAAACCCCTCGTGAAAACCATGTAGTTATTTTTTCTCTGTGATGGAACACATGGTGGAAAACTATGCATTTTCAAGCTATTTGTCTTCCTCATGATCACATATGAAAGCAGATTTGAACCTGCCAGACCAAGGTGTCCTTTCCCAACTCTATGGTACCCTTGACTTGCAGGATTTGGTACGGAGAAGGCTGTGAGCAGCATCCCACTTTGCTGCTCACAAACACACAACAAACAGCTTTCCTTTTAGCTGTTACGTTTAGCGTTACGCTTTTTGAACATCAATTGTCCAAAAATGGAGAAGAGAAATATAATTACGATAAAAACGATCCACTGCTGTCAATGTCGATGGGGAAAGATTCCTTTAAATGCTTTGATATTGTGTACTGATTGATATGTTGCACACTAAACTATTCCCCAGGGTCTGTCTGAGCAAAAGAGCCTTACAGGAGTTGAACAGCAAGAAAAGATGATCCCATAATATGAATCCAATCTGATTCTGCAAGAAAAGGACATGGATTCCCAGGTACATATTTGTTTTGGATTTGTTTTACATCACAATGAAATGTTGCATTAAGTAATGCTTTGTGTTTAAAGTGATATTTGATTGATATTTAGATAGCTGAAATTAAATGGCCGAGGGTTTTGGGGGTGTTTAAATATGTATAGCCTTTTGTGATTAACATTTTTATTGCAGGCTTTAGGGCTGAATCGGTGAACCTGTAGTAAATTGGGGTACTGTTCATTTTGTTTTACAGAGTTGCCAGTGAGGATGTCTGTTTCTGCTGGGATCCTGGAGGGGATGAACATAGTAATACATCATGAACGCTCAAGTGAGTTTGTGGGAGCTTGTCCTGTTTGCTCATGGTGGTTACCCAGATGAAACCGATCCTTAAAGCTCCTACTTTAAAGCTGAGACACACATGACGCCTCTTTTCATCCTGGTCTTTGAAAAGCCAGGGCAGTAGATGGCGTGGAAAGTCAAGTCAAACGTAGTTCTAAAGCACATTAAAAACCACTCACGTTGACCAAAGTGCTGGACAGCTCAGGGCAGCAGGCGAGTCAAATCAAAATGAGATTATAAACAAAAACATCCGCGTAAGCGTCAGCACACACCCAGAGCACAGCCCAACACATCGTGGGCCCAGGCACAAATCAAACCACAAAAAACCCGGGGGAGGAGGAAGGGCAGAGAGGTCCACGATAAAAGAGCTGGCCTGTCCATTCAGGGCTTTAAAGACAAACAGGAGAATCGATTCTGAACCACACTGGAAAAAAACTGAACTGTAGAAGCTTTTTGATTTGCTTACTGGTGTTTTGGCCACTTCAGGAATGAATGCAACGAACTGAGAGAGAGAGAGAGAGAGAGAGATTTGTAAACCATGCCACTGATTTATCTATTGTATTTTCTGTGATGACCCAAGCTAACATTATGAATGACATGGTACGACTTGAGACCAAGGTAATGAACGCATACTTAAAGGTCTCAGTTTTCGCCCATTTTCAACCGGCTTTGCGTCATAACAATGTGAGGTCGGATTTGTAAAGGATCAATGTTTGAATTTCCGGAGAGTGTTCGGAGTGTTCACTTATTCTTACATCTCATCATCTGTCACAAAGATGTCAGGTATTTTAGAATTCATGATCACACATTCTCAGGTGTTGAAAGAGACTGAAGGGCTCTAAACCATCCTTAAGCATCTCTGGCTCTGTCTGAACACTAACAATAGCTTTGGGGACAACCAATGAACTCTGTTTAACTAAATTCCTACTTGCGGAACGTTTAATGTAGTAGTTTATATTTGTTTATATATGCAATCATCATTGATTCAATTGTTTTATGGCTCAAAATGAGTGTAATTATATACTTTTTATATCTGAGGCTCGATGCTAGTACATCTCAAAACAATATGGTGGCAGTTATGCAAAAGTAAATTTTTGTTATGCATTTTTCTTTACTTAAGAGAGATTTTCCTTCATTGTGGCTGCCGCTGTCAGGTATAACATCTGATCTCCTCCAAAACTGCACCATTGGCACTATTGAAATATTAACACTCATATCAATATATCAGCAATAAAGTTTGAATATAATTTACAGAAGAAGATTTATCCAACACTGGTATTCCGAGGCTGTTTTGCAGGTGTATATCAAGAAATAGTGGGCTGAGTCTAGTCAAGGTTCTCTAGTTCTGTTCTATTGTAAGATGGATCCTCGAAGGAAGGCAACAACATGTAGTTCTCTCACCCGTGTGTCATTGCTGTTTGGCAATAAGTTGGAAGTCAATTAAGCGGCTGGTTCAGCAACAACGGGCCCAGTGCGTCCCAACACATTACCTCGTCTGCCCTGGTTCACATGGTCTCTCTACCCTACTCCCAATTGCCGCTGCTGGCCTGATTTTGTTTTTCTCCGGCGAGTCGATTCCCTGGCTCTCTTGGGGCGGCGTGGCCCCAGATGTTAGAGCGCCGTGTGTTTTATTAATGACCAGACACTACGCGGCCCCTTTAGGTCAGAACCAACAGGAAAACTCGCTCTAGATTGGACACACCATCCAGAAATCGACCTGACACTAGAAGGTGACAATATTGAGTCTTTACCACCACCACATCTCTCTTACACACTTATTGTACATCGTATTTCCTTGCACTTAAAAATAGCACTTGGCATTGTGTAGCATCTTATCCTAGCTATCTTTGTTGTATAAGGGGAATGGGTTAACCCAACAATTGTTAGGGCTTGGCACTTGATTCTATGAACACCCTTACTGTATCGACAGCGATAGTTTTTTTCTTTTTTCTGACAAAGTAACTTATTGTAAGTCACTTTGGATAAAAGTATCTGCTAAATGCCCTTAATCTAAACGTTAATACAGAAAACTATGTTTTAGAATCTATAGGATTTTCAAGTAAGTGAACTTAACCTAATTATTTTCTAATGCTTAGCAACCTACACTGTGACTATCATGTCACATGTCATCACGTTTCACTTACGTCTTACAAGCATGCATGTGGTTTGAGGGGGGACATTTATGGAAGATCACTCTAAAATGTGCGAAAAAAAGAAAGAAAATTGAATTATGGCTAATTAATTATGCATTACAAGTGCTACTCCGAGTAACTCTTTCCTGTCCATCAGCCCAAGACAATTATCTGCTCTGTTTCGTACACCACTGAATTGTTTGAATCACACATGCACTAGGCCTTATCACATCTATTATTTCTTCAAATCTTATTGTATAAATTGTGATTTTATTGATATTTTAAGAAATGTAATCATTAAACCAGCTTCAGCCCAAGTATCAAAATTAAGGTATTTCTTTCCAGAGGTATTTTAAGATTCATCATGGTTTAGTAATAATAATAGTGCTTTAATACCAGCCAGGTTTTTCCAACTAGGCTATTTGAATTTTAAGCCCCTCTGCAGACTTTTCTAAGCAAGCAGACGTTTATTCCGTCTCATCCCCAAGCATTTGGGACAGGCGACTGAAATACTTTCTGTGTCCTCATACCGTAAATGCACTCCGTGCAATAGGCAGTGAGATGGAGGTTTACCTAGAATGGCCTCATAAACACAAACAGATCCATGGAAGAAATACACACTTTTCCTGGACGTGACTATAGACAAAAGGGTTACGGTTTTCCAATGCCAGGCAGGCTGATAATCATAAACAACATTTTGCCCATTTTGCATCATCTTTTTGTGTATCCATCATCTCAACATCTCGGCCACGAATGAAAAACCTAGCCAGCACCAAAACATCTACCATAAAAAGTACTGTGTACAACATAACGACAAAAACCGAGATAGAGAAAAAGCACAAACCGTTTTATTTGTCAAACCTATATATTACCCAGGTCACACTCGAAAAACACTTAGAGCACTTGACTGTCTCTGGCTGCTATGGTTACCTTAACAGCAGAAAACCATTTGAATTGGGGCGAGAATAGAGCAACACCTGGGGAGTGACCTCATGCTGCCTGGCTCACATTCTGTATTTAATTATTGAGGAATTCATATGCTGCTGGGAGCCAAAGTGAAAAGTTTGGAATGGGTGAGCAGCGGGAGTAGAAAAGGGTTGCTAGAACCATGACGGCAGAGAGCACATTCCTCTGTCTATTCACATGTAATTACAAGATGATGTGCTCCAATTAGGCATTGCTTTTCCATTAAGGGTTGCGGATGCAAATTAATTAATTTGCATCAGTGTTCGGCAAGCTACTTTGAAAATGTAGTGACCTAAGCAACCAGTTACTCTGCCATGAATGAAGCTTCACTACACAGAAGCTACCGCCCAGTCAAATGTAGCAAGTTACACAAACACTGCAAAAGTAGTTCACTACATTTAAGTTCCGCCACCTTAACATGTCAATCAACGTGAGAAACTACATGTTTAAGTAACCAAATTCATGCTAAATCAATTTCCTTTGGTTTTCAATATACATGCCAGAGTCACTATAATTAAGTAAATCAAAGACCACAGATTGCTGGGATTCCATTTATTTATTAGAACCTTCCAGCCAGTGAAGAATAATGCCTGGAGTAATAGGCTCAACAAACAAAACTACAGAAGTCAAACCATCCAGTAGTTGGACTTTATAAAAAAAACATCCCTGTTTCATTAACGTATCCATTCCCTGAAAGAGGATGTGCCAATGTTATCCATCATTCCCCAATTACCGCTCAAAAGTTAAAATGTTTGGGATTACAGGGAGAGAGAGAGATAGAGAGATAGAGAGAATGCTTACCCACCTATAATAATTGTATTCACTGCCGGTTGAAGTACACATTACGCTTCGATTTCACCCAAGGCTGAATTAAAAGTACATGTTTAAACTTTTTCTAAATGTTGCTCATCAACAAGGTTGTAAAGTAGTATCTTCGGGCACATCTGTCAAAATAAATGTTTTTTTCTTCCAACGTGTTTACGATCTTTATTCATTCATTGCGCCGAGGCCGAACTGACGGGGATATTCTCTGATCTTTTTAATCTTAAAGACTGCGACGGGTTCTCCGACTCTCGGGTACTTCCACATCAAGTAAAGACTGTTAGTGAGGGTTATCTCGGCCATGGTGGAGAAGGAAGTGGGGGGAAAGGAACTTTGGCTTTGACTCTCTGAAGTCCAAATTGAACCGCGACATGGAGGAGAAGGGGATTATTGCCATATGCGGACTCCCACCGAGCTCCGGCGGCAGCGGAGGAGTGTGTCCACGTTCCGAACAATCTTGAGTGCTATTGTTGTTAAAATATAATTTATTTTCTAGACTGCAAACTGCTTCACCAATGTGTTAAGCCAAATAAAAAATAGCTTCCGTGGTTGTTACCACGGAACTTGATCAATAAAAGAGTTAAGCTACTGAAAAGCTACTTGATTCAGGAAATAGTGACGTTACCGCCAAGCTACTGAGAATTGTAGTTAGTTACAAGCGTTGCTACAAGTAGCGACGCTACTGCCCAATACTGGTTTGCATGCAGTAAGACACCAGGGAGCTGTTCTGACCGTTTCGATTGCCAACATGATTATTGTTTGAGTTTTTCTTTGAGGGATGTTTTACTTTCAGTCAAACGGCATTGGGTTCCATCGTCAGTAGTGTGCATCAAAACATGGCTAACCTTTAGCTGCTCCTTACTGATCTGTATCTGAAGCCACTGTGTGACTTTTGGATAGCACAATAACATGTAAATTGGTATGCTATGGTTCGTTAAAAGAGGACAATATCAACTAAATTGACTGAAATAAATATAATAAAATTATGTATTTATCCAATTGAGAGATAAGTGTGAGAGACTTACTCAGCATGTACATAAATGTTATTCAAATAAATAGATAATAATAATGGTAGAAGCACAGGTCGAGATAGAAACGGTGCCATTAACAAATCTGTAAACCACAGAATAAACAAATATTTAGGTCAGCATTTGGATTGTTCATTTTCCTGTATACTGTTTCAAAAACACTTCTCAGTGGATAAAAAAATACGCAAGACTCCCAGAAAAATTGCATTATGCATGGTGTGTTTTGGTTGATCTCTCTCTCTCTCTCTCTCTCTCTCTCCATTCCACCATTCCATCACCATTCTATCTCAATTTACTTACATCCCTCTGCCTTGCGTCCATACAATGGCAAAAGGGCTTCATTCTCTAGACCTCAGAAGCCAAACACAATCGATTGTGCGACTCTTAACCGATTTCAGCCACATCTCTCCCACAACGCAGGGCCCTTAATTGAATCAGAAAGGCTGCATGATTCTGTTACGCAGTGAAATGCCAAGCGCTATTCGCCCTGAGATATGCAGGGGCTTACGGTGTGTGCCCCAGCCCTCTTGCTTTGAGCAGGATCATAAATAACTGATCTCTCCAGAAAAAATAAATGTGTGGCTGTTTCCTGAATATTTTTCAGCAGTTTTCAGAATTTCAACTCTGACCTTCAAGCAAAATCACGCCTCTATTTTCAATCATTAGAGAGATAAATCTCACATACTCTGGTAGGAGCTATACACATTGTTTCAACAGATAGTTGTTATTCAGCCAACTACATGTATTTTTACTACATGTCTTCATCGGATTAGAAACAGATTTGCTTTCTGTAGGACAGCTTCATTTCAGAACAAGGAAAATGTAACGTTAATTGGTTTCTACAGATATTGATTTTGGTTGGGACCTAATCAGAGCCTAAAAGGACTCCTATTCATTCGGATAATGGACTTGACACATGCAGATATATTAAATTACATACATTATATATATTTATATAAAGTGTGTGTGCAGAGGTAGGGGACTAGGCTCCCTGAGCTTGGACAGACAGAATCTGAATACGACCACAGAGAAACCAGCTAAAGGAGAGGCTGACATGTGCACAACAGCTGATATATGACGTTAAGCTCTGAGCACCATTCAAAGTAATTGCTTGGCATTTACATTTGCTTGACATGCAAATAATACAGAGACAGACTTGTTCTATCAAGTTCTATCTAGAATGCATTAAGTAGGACTATCTTAAGAAAAGTATATTATGTGGGCTGACCAATAAACCTTCTCATAGTATTCACCTGTTTCAACAATGTATACCAAATGTAAAATAACTTCGATAGCATCTGCCAAGAATGGAATTTCGTAACCGTGACAACACAACTCTGCTTGCTTTTTGTCACAATTCAATCAAATCCAGAACACTCTCATTACATTACCCCTACGTTTCTCCCATACAATTTTGTACGGTCACTCGCTCATTCGCTTCGCTCTTTCATTCATTCATTCCTTCATTCACTCACTCGCTCTCTCGCTCATTCATTCATCCCTTGAATCTCTCACTCGCTCGGTCTCTCGCTCGCTCATTCATTCATTCCTTCGCTCGCTCGCTCATTCATTCATTCCTTTATTCACTCCCTCGCTCGCTCTCTCGCTCATTCATTCATCTCTTGAATCCCTCACTCGTTCGGTCTCTCGCTCATTCATTCATCCCTTGAATCTCTCAATCGCTCGCTCTCTCGCTCATTCATTCATTCATTCACTCGCTCACTCAAAAACCCCAGCTCGTGGCCCGCGAGCGCTCTCAAGGATACAGGGCTGACACTCCAAGTGTCTGTACAGTAAATTGACTTTGAGCGATGGCCGGCCATTGTGACTCAGCTGGCTTCCCAAATAGACATCATCATGTCATACATCCAAACAGGTCGAAGTCACCTGGCAACACGCTGATGGATGACAGCGGCGCCGGCCTCCTCGGCGGCGAGATTTATCCATCATTGGAATTTGGATTTGATAAGATGCTTTATGGGAGGCGAACAGCATCACAACAGCCAGGGGATACAGCCCGGGTGGCCAGCCGCGGGGAAATGCCCAAATGGGAGGAAATGAGAAATCCATAAAGAGACGAGGGATTACTGAGAATAATATTGATGAGTATCCTCTGGCAAAGCGGGCGTAACACACTGTGCTGTTGACCAACCGGGCCCCGTCTCTCTCTGGGAATAAGATGTGTTCCGGAGCCCTCTTGGTGGGAACATGTGTGTGTAGTCTCTGAATTACACTCACTATCTTTACTGCATGTGGATAGTGCTCACAGTGCAGAAATGTGCCTCAGCCCCTCTGCCAGTACTTCTGTTTGCAGTGGTGACAAGTTAAATGGAAGATATAAAACCTGACACAACTAATCCATCACACATGGCAGGCTGTCGAGGGAGCAAAAAAAAAAAAAAGACTATTTTTAAAGCATGGTTTATTGTAGCATAGTTTGTCACAGTGGCACAATAAAGCTGGCTGTGGCCTCACGTGGGTCCGATGTAATGTGTGTGTC
>JAOPUA010000044.1:5576083-5586734 GCA_027122455.1 Trisopterus luscus
AGAGACTGAGTGCATAGGGGGAGTTGGGGAGGGGAGAGACCAGGGAGAGATGGCGAGGGGGGGAGTCGGAGAGAAAGGGAGAGAGCAACAGAGTAACATGAAAGAATTAGCCCATAAAACCTGCTGTTACAGGGTGGGGCTGTTCCCCTCCTGAGTGATGTGTTAATTCCTGAAATGGAAATGGTGGATTTATTCAGATGTTTGTATTGACGGAAAGAAAACTAACTGCCGACTGCTGAGGGGAAATGCACATTGTCTACCCCGCTGGGTGTGGGCTAATTACCGCTAATCCATTTCCCCTTCACACCAACAGGTCGTGGATCATCTCCATTGTGGGTTTTACTTCATTTCCAAGCACAAGTCATTGAATACAAATGTAGTATTTTTAATCAAATGGTGCTATTTATTCATTTAGTTGATTAAGCCTTTTCTGACACCTTGAACAGATTGGGTGGTTGTTGGAGGATCTACCAAACCGTAATGGACGCCGACGCCTTCAGGCGAATGTTTCGGTGCAGGGGAGAGGGAAGTGAAAGGGGCGAACATTATCGCCTGTGTGTGCCTTTGCCTCGCTGATATCGCCTCCTTATTGACGCTTTCCACAATATTTATGGGGCCCCTAATTAAAAGAGAAATTATGATTCACAGTCTCAATGACGCCATCAGTAAAATTGTGATTCCGTACCAGAACATCCATATTTCACAGAGCTTGATTTGCGGCTTTTTTATGATGTCGGAGACAGGTCTCCAGCAGAATACAGTTTGCCTACGGAAGTCAGATATAAACATTGTGAACCGTGGCGGGGCCCTATTTAAATATCAGCTGAGGAGAAGAAGGGAATGGAGGCAGTGGTTTGCGAGGCGTGACTAAGGCATTGCCTATTGAATTCCTAGTCATGTATTCCCTTCAAAGGTTCCCCAAATGCTGCTCTCAACACACAACCGTATCTGCGCCTTGCATCAGTTTCTCATATGCATATGGAAGTCCCGGGGAGTGTGTTGCAACACAGACAAGGCACATTGGAAGGAGCAGTGGCAGAAGAACTTCTTCCTAATCACCCCTTGAAATCAGGAAGGTGCATTAATATGGATCTATATGCCCTTCCGCACGCTCCAGCCCCAATGAGGCATCTAGCTTATTTATTATTGATGTTCTTATTTACATGCCCTTCATGATGTATGTAATCTATGTAACCTAAGACACTTATAACAGTGAGTACCTCTTGGAATTCAGTTTAGATCTGGAGTGAACCTAAGTCCCATTTGTTTTTAATGTTTTTCTACTTTGGATTTAGTGTGAATGTTTTTAAGCTAACTATAGCATGTTAGCTTTGAAACATGGTTAATTGTTTTAAAGCTGTTTTTAAACATTGTTCATTAGGTCTCAATTTCTTACATAGACATCATACACAGGCAAACATTCAACGGCAGATGTACTAAAGCTAAAGCTGTAGTCTGTAATATCCCCACACTTGCTGTAGTCTGTAAAAGGACCACAGTTACAACATAAGTTGGCTCTGGAGTTGGTTGCCCTTGAATTCCCTGATGAAATCATTATGAAATCCTTCCGCGAGGCCAACACAATGTGAAACCGCTTCTTATTACGTCAACCTCATCTTACCCTCCCTCTCTGCCTTCTCACTGTCCCCCACACCTTTGTCCTTGGCCCCCCAGGTGAGGGCCCCTGGCAAGCTGTGCGAGTGCTGTTTCCAGCACTTGAACACCACATTCAACCATGTAGAGCCACTCCCAAACCCACAGTATTATGGGATGGGGGAATTAATATCTCTGATGCATGAGTCGGCACAAACAACCCAATTCAGGCTGTTATGAAATGTAGCATTAGAGGAAGGGGTGATGTGTTTCTTAGTTTTTGTCTTCTGTGTTTATTTATTTTGGTTGCTTTTTAGATTTGTACAGAGGCACTTTTGTGGAAGGTTATGGTATGCAATAGGAGATGTATTTATGTGTTTTCTTGATAAATGGGAGTAATGGGTCACATTTTGAATTGTAAAAAGATGTGAATTATTTGGTTCAAAGCTGCATGGTAAGCCCCGATCCTACATCACAAAACAGACAACCGTGCACAAAAAAAACGCTGAGACGCTGCAGTTGGATTTTCCTGCTTCCTATTGTAGGAGGACAAATAATGGGGCAAGAATAATTCCTGGCTTAGTTTAGTGGCACTGTCTACTCTCACAAACTTACACTTTATTTGCTGCTGTGCTGTGTAATTATTAGGTTGTGGAGGCTGCAGATTTTCTGTGCACTTTGTATGGAATTAAATAAGTGTGATTTTGTTTCAATCTCTTTCAGAACTGCTTTTGATATTGTACTAGTTCTTGTTAGGCATACTAAAAGGTGGAAGAAACAGTGGGGATATTGCAGTTTAATTTATGATTATTTCTATAAAAGGTCAGCGCGCGGCCATAATATCTGCAGGTAGTGGAAATAACTACTCTGTGCCGGAGCACACGAAGAAGCTGAATAAATTATTCCAGGTCTCTGTCACTGCTGACGGTCTAGTCAGAGCGTCTGCATCATTCATTTCACGGTGTTGTTGCATACCTAGATGACAAAGAAAAACCTGCTAATTAGAATCACCACCGGAGTCATCAAGATATTTTACATCCAAACTGGCTGACATTTCAAGCATGTCTCAACACCCGCCACGATGCAATTTACAGGAGACCACAACAGCAACTCAAACAAAGCACAAACATAAACTAATCGCATCAGATGGGCACGGCGGAGACCAGTGTCAGCGGCTTGTGAATAGATGGGGGTATTTACATCACCCAAGACAATTTGTACATGAAGCATAACAGCGGAAATAGGACACATAAATCACATTAGCAGTAACCCTGCGTCTATCGATTACCCGCAGGGAAACAAATAGGGGCATTAAAGCTTCCCATCCTTAAATATTCCCATCAGGAGTGTAACTGATGGGGGGGCCAGGAAGAGGCCCCCTTCTCCCCTGGGATCAGGGGGGGTTGGATTGGGAGGGGAGGGCTAGTTTGAGAACCAGTGTGTCGGTCTGTATTGGGGGGAGAGATGTGCAGGTAGGGGGAGAGGAAAGGAGGTGATATATGATTGTAAAGTATACCTCATTCAAACAGTACTGTCTGTTGGATTTTATATGCTTCTAGAGTCAAGGGGTATCCAAATTTGTTACATATTTGGAAATTAACAACAATGTTGATTTCCAAGTATGATTAATCTTTAGTGTAAGACTTATACACCAAAGTGTGTAAAAAAAAGTGCCATGCTTTCACCCAATTGAAGAAAACATCTTCAGGGTGAATCCATTCCACTTCTGACAGTCAACGTGGATGAGAAGTCATGTCCGCCTGGTACTTTCAGGTAGTTTGAAGAGGAATAATGAGGTGTGGATGTTTTGAAGCCAGCCTCTGCAGGCTTTAAGGGGTTCCTCTGGGTTTCAATGTTGTTGAAAATACCGGCTTTAGCTCCCTGCGTGGGAAAATACATTTTGACGAACCACACTTACGATAATCCAAAGGGGTTCCACTGTGCGCAATGCCTTCCACCACACACCGCCTTGTGTGGTTTCGTTTCGATCTCTTTCAGAACTGTTTTTGATATTTTAATGACCAAAAGGACGCCTTGTTTGACATCGATATAATTCATCGAACAAAAAACAGGTTAAAAGGTTAGTGGATCACTTAAAGTGTAAATGTGAAGGATTATTAGTTAAACCATTCAAATTTAAATTCTTTGTGAGGGACTGTGCATGTACTTGTTTCTAAAAACTGGGGTGGATGCCACAACTTTCTGGTATTTTATTCATTTTCTTACACCTTTCATCTCACCTTGTATTCTCGATAACATAATAATTACACTGTACTTTCGCACTCAAAGAAAGCTATTTCTGACCACAAATTCTCTTGGAACGACAAATTCTCTTTCCCTTTAATTATAATAATATGATAGAGCAGGCCTCATCAAGCAGCATGTATTACTGAAATGGCTTTTGCTAACAGCTCTGGACAGGGCTCAAACACTGACTCTTTTAACAGCCCGCGCAATCAACCACCACGCCAAATCATTTTGGACTGTTAATATAAAGCATTACAACGGCTGTAAAACGGCACCAGCGGTTGCTCCGTCCGTCCGTCCGTCCACCTGGCTACATGCGGATCCTTTTGATTAAAAGCGATGTTTCTGTTCACCCTGGTGAATTCCTTTTTATTTATAAATGAATTATTCATTCCTTCTTTATTTACAAACCGTCTAAGCTGAGGAAATCCTTGACAAGTCCATTGTTTGCACATGTCCTTTTAGCCTTCCCCTCGTCTCCATGACGCTGATTAATTGAACACGGGGCCAAGATTGGGAGAACGTGTGCGTTTCTCCCCCGAGGACGGCACTCTCTGATGGCTTTAATGCAGATGCCCCTGAATGCAGAGTAACAATGGAAACAGACCCCTTTTTTTAATCAACAGCATCCTGAGGCTCTGAGTAGAGCCTAATGCTGTGTATTGAGGCACCAGGCTGAAGGACATGCACATCTTTATAAAGCACGTGGGTGGGTGGAAATGTTGACATTTTACTTAAGCCAGGTTATTTCAGCCTGAAAATGCATGACAAATGTGTTGTATGAATATAAATATACAAAGAAATAAATGAATATATATCCAGTAGTAGTGTGGCCAAAACAATGAAGCACAAACACACACAAACACACACAGATGAATATATCGCCTTTTCAGTCAGTTTTCATTTACTTCTTATTTTGTGAGAAGAGTTAGCTTTGTATAGGAATCTTGCTGGATTCAAAGATGAGAAGTCTGAGAAGAATGAGTCGCTTGCTATCCAAGATTTTCAAGCTTTTTTAAAAGTCAAAATTGAAAAGTTGAAAATGTCAATATAAGTAATTGACACAGAGACTAAATCAATTATAAAGGGGAATAGCACCACCAATACAATACTGGTGGGGTGTACCATTCACTAAACTACTATTAATAAGCCAGTGGCGTCCATTATGTAAGGCCAAATAATTCCGCCGTATTTCATACATCAAGTTACATATACTGAATGTAAATCTACCATGTCGAGCCTTTATAAGTCTCCTCTTCTATCCTAACAATGTTCAAGGCCATAAATATCTCTTGATCCTCTTCATTCGAGGGGCGCAGCGGCGATGTGAAAAGCCCATTATAACTGACTCTTACAGCAAACCAAATATGGCTCTGTGCACATCTGTACATATTCCATACTGTACCACTCAAACTCAACGTATACCACTACATTGGGCTGTGGTAGGACTGAGACAAGTGGCTCATGGTGCTGTTCTATGGGTGTACGGCTGAATTAGAGGTTGTTTGTGGGAGGGCGGCGGGGACAAAGACAAAGAGGTTAAACTTGATGAGATAAGATAAATGCAATTGATCCCGAAGGTAAAATGTGTCTTTGTCTTTACGGCGCCACAGAGTGGCAGACCCAGGATCAGATACTCTGTGGCAGTGCTTTGGTTTTATTCACTGCTACGGGCTTTAAAAGAGTGGTTTAGTGGCTAAAATGTCAGACAAGTGTTTGGCCATCGTCCCTGGGGCCCTGATTCAATTCGTAAAATGAAATCCACGGATCCAGGGTCAGGTGGAAAACAAAATCCATGTGTTTTTTTTTTCAATTGAAATTTCAACCAAGTTTCTGAAATGGGTGAACTTATAACCCGAGCCTGAACGTATTGATAAAAATGAATTGCCTTCATATCTCTGCACAGACCGAAGACTGAAGCCACTCAGCCACTCTGTTTTTCCATCCAATGTACCCTGAATGGACGTTAGCACTTATCGAGCGGCACCAAGGACAGAGATCTTTCCATAAGGTGCCCAGATGTAAGCCACTTTCAATATTAACGAATGTGTGTCCTCTGCTTTTGAAGTAGAACCACCACCTGAACACATAACTTATTTCCCATTCAAATATTCCCATAGGCCCTTTTGTTTCTGTGCTCACCAGATATGGTACCTAATTAGCAGCATTGAGGACACCAAGGTTGACGTTGGCAATAAACGACACAACATAGAGTATGATTAAGCTCAAGAAACACAACAGCTTATAGTATACAGTCATGAGGAGCCCTGAACACGCATTTTAATAGCAGCAGAGTTGTGAAGATACTCTGGTTATTAATCACACAGGGATTGGTTATAGAGAGAAGCTGTTACTCATTCCTTATTCCTTACTAATTTCTCCCGCCCTGGTCCCTCACAGGCATCCTGTAAAGGCAGAACCAAACTAAAATAACATCAACCCGCGAACTGCACCCTAAGGTGTGCTCGTCTGCATGATGAAGAGGACAGAGCCTAGCCTGGCATCAGGCTTCGCAAAACAAACCTCAAAATCACAGCTGGTGAGCACCAGGTTCACCTGCTCTCAATTACCCTGATTCTCGTTCCTATCGTACCCCAGCGAGCTGGGGTACGATAGGAACGAGAGTGCAGCAACAGTCAGCATCTCCCTGGAAGGGGAAACTCCCCTCTATGTATTCCGGACAGGGGGCTAGGCCTATCCCTCTGAGACGTTGAGCTAGACCATCTTCAGCATGCCTGCACTGTCCACAGAGACGTACATCACCCTAATGTGGGGTTGGTGCCGAGCCAGGGTGGAGCACTGCCAATTCCTTATTCAAATGTTCCTGAGTCTCAGTCCCAATGCAGAGCGGAGAAAGCTAATGCAGTCATGTTTGACCACTCCGCCACATTATACTACGCCCACTGTCTTGTGCCAGACTCCCCTGGGCCGAGGTTGCTACTGAGTTGAATACGGAATGGGATTTGTTGGCCAACGTTGGTTTTAAAGGCGCGCACATATAAAATAATTAGGAGTGCATGTTTGTATATTTCTGCCTCATTCCCCATGTTTAGTCAGCCATTTCACACCGGGGTGAATCCAGATGTTTTCCAATGGAAGAACTTTTAGATGATGGTAGACTTAAAGTCAGTTTTGATAACATACATCCCATTGAAAAGTCAACAGCAGAAACCCCCAAGAATGGTTCCACGATTGTTGTAATGACGGAGCTGAACCTAAACCAGTGTCATTGTATTGTATTATTTGTTTCTAGTTTTTAAAGGCCATTCACACAGAATGACCAGAGGACTGGACCAGTGGTGCAGATCCATCCAGTGGTTTGGAAACAGGCCCACAGGATACGAGGAAAGAGAAGGCTACCTTGATAAACCATTTCATGTATTTTTTTTAGTGTGGGCTGCATTATAAGATCTCAATTTGACACAGCGGTTGTAGAGCCAGTACAGGGGTAGTAAAGGTAACCGTGGAGATGGAGGCGGAGGTGGAGGTGGTGGGGGGATGGCTTCTGCCCTACATTACGGCTGCGCTGTGATCCTCGAAGCTACGCCGTTTGGGCGAACATCGCCCTGCAGGTAGCACGCACAACCCCCCCCCCCCTCCACCGCCGTCAACCTCAGAAAAATGATCTCACCTTCAACGCTCATTTGATGGAAGAAATTGACTGATGAAAAAGAAATTGAGCTCCTTTGTTGTGCTTTGGTTGCCCCCCCTTCTCCCAGAGAGAAATGAATGAGCGGGAGACAGATACCTTGTGTGTGTGTGTGCCTTCTCTCCTCCACTTTCACACACTGTTTGCAATGAGTCACTTGATAAAGGGGACGATGGAAAGGTCCGGGCATGGTGCTATCATCTTTTACCCAGCGGGCATGGCAGACACCCTTAGCAGAACAGAGCTGGATGGATACTGTGTGAACCTGTCCCGTTGTTAAAAGGTCTGCAGAGTGCCATCATTTTATTGTTTCAATGTTGTACATTGCATTGCCGAGCCCTTCCTCGATTATCACTTTTTCATTCTGAAACAAAAGTATAAACGGTGCAGTTGAGTGTAGCCCAGGTCTCAGGAGTCGAGTGAGGGAGGATTTGTGAGAAAAGCGAGGGTAAATCGTAGCTACCCATGTGGCTGCTGTTGAATTGGCTCACGACCGCGAGCGTCAATATGCATCGCAAAGACGTGATGGCAGCTTTTAGTACGACGCTGTTCATATTTACTGAATAAGGGAATCCATGCCGTTAAAACCCCCAGATGTATAAGAAGAAAATATCCCCTTTTATTGCCCACTGTAACACTATAGTGGGAGCCACTGGGCACACAGGCAGTCTTTACCTTCCAAACGCTTTAATAAAAGTGTTGGAGGGGAAAACCTCAACCTCCATTCCTCCTGCAACAGGGCGTGTAAGTGTTGCTCCTTGCCCTGCAGGGGTGACCTGGAGAGGCTGAGAGATAGATGGAGTGAGAGAGGGATTGAGAGAGACAGTGAGAGAGATGGAGAGAGAGAGGGAGGCAGAGAGACAGCGAGAGAGAGTGTTGAGAGGTAGTTAAGAGATGGCTAGCTGCAGGTTGTTTGGCTGTGAGACACGGCTCCTGTCTCCCCCTTTTATTTCTAGATGTGTTCTATATATTTGTTTTTAGCTGTCGATCCAGTGGTGAGGTCATCCTTTCACAAGCTCAGACATCGACGAGTGGAAATGTAAACACCAATAAGCCAGCATCGAATGCATCTCTCTCACACATGTCAAGCTTGGTACAGGCCCACTGATGGGAGGTAACTCAACCCTGCAGGCACCGTGACGACAGTACTTGTGTCTTCGTAAAACACACTGCCTCCTTCCTTTAGCTGTCAAAGCATCACTCTCACTCAGTCACTCACACACACACACACACACACACACACGCACACACGCACACACACACAAAAACTAGGATTTAAAGCACTTGGCCCTATGCTTTAACACACGCCAATACTTTGAAAATATAAGATCAAATATTGACTTTCAATTAAATTAAACTACCTGGTATTTATTTAATTTCATAAGGATTTTATTGCATTTAAGTCTTTCATCTGCATTATAGATTCCAATGTGGCCGATGATTAATTAATTCCTGATAAATAATTGAGGAAATCAGAGAGACAGAGCTGAGATCCTTAATTTAAGCAAACCGGACACGGTTATTTTTCAGAATCCCGGTTGAGGTGGGAATATAGAGTGGTTAAGGGGTGAATGTGTCTTTCATAGACAAAGGAGAATAACAATGGGTATCTAACGAATCACAATAGCTCAAACCCCACCGGTGTGAGAGGCCTGACAAAGTGATCACGGTCTTTAGCAGCACGTCGCTGCCTGTCGGACCTGAAAACAAAGAGGTTGAGCACAAATTGACTCCATTCACTGACATTCATTACAAAGTAATTTGCAGGAGTGCAGAGTGCAGTTCGACATGACTTGTTGGCTATGCTCAACGCACACACACATCTTGTTAGCCCTTTTGGTACAACACAACACAATTAACCAAACATTTGGATTCGTTTTGGTTTAAACCACATATACTATTTTTTTATTTAAAACATCGTGGACCGACTACACCCACGAATCATTGCAATCCTTATAAAGGCAGACAATTTAAGCATTTTGAAGAATCCCCAAGGCACAACTTCAATGGTTCTGGACCAAAACATCCAATTAATAAAGGGTGTCCCTCAAGATCAACATGGCCAGATTGCTATATTGATTGTTTTAATTTCAAGGTGGCATCTTGAGAAATCACCTGCATTGGGAACCACCATGTCAGAGACATGACAGCCGTGGGTGAGGGATGAGAGTACTCCTGAGCATCTCTTGAATGGGACATGGGGACTGTAGGGTTTGTGTTATATATATATATATTTACACAAGTTAATATATATTGGCATGTATTGTTGGTAAGTCTCAATAGACTCACTGCAAACAACAACAACAATTTTCTGAAACAACTCTCTATTCTCTTCCTGCGGGAACCTGATTGGTTGAAACGAACTCGCAAAAGTATCTTGGCATCCGTTTGTATTCCTTTGAGCTCCTGTTCAAAGGTCCAGAGAGATGAAAGGAGATGATAAGGAGGTTCCACGATGAACATCCACATCCTTTACAGAATGACGAGAGTGACATTTTCATGGGTAGCTCTAAACAGGAAACACAAATGGACTTTAATCTTATCTTCTATCTTTTAGCTTTGGAGGAAGGCTCATTGATGTTGTTTATCTATTGACTAGGTGAGGTTTGGAAGTCGATTCACTGTTGATTCGTCCCCTGAACGATGAACAGACTTTAAAGTACATTTCCTGTTGGATATTACCAAGCAATGTATTTCAGCTTCTTTGAGCCAAGAGATGTAAAGTGCTTTTAATCCTGAAAATGCCAAGCGAGCTTATGTCCATAATCTCGCCTGTTATAGGGTCCTGATATTGCCTGTAAATTGCGTTTATAGAATGTTCTCCTTGATTCGTTATTTTTATTTAAAGTAAAAATAAGAAAAAAAAATAGGAAAAATATTGATGCAAGATTTTTGAACCCTAACCCTAACCCACACACGTAGCTTTCATTGATACAATTTCCCCCTCGGCTGGGTCCCAATGAAGGCTCACACTGGGTCTGAAGCGGTTGTCTGCAATTCATGTTCCCCCTTTAGCTAAAGACCGAGGCGGCCCGCTGATGGTTGGCCAGACCAGCTCTCCAGAAGGGCACACACACAGTCAAGGGCACACACACACACACACACACACACACACACACACACACATACACACACACACACACACACACACACACACACACA
>JAOPUA010000044.1:5623140-5640988 GCA_027122455.1 Trisopterus luscus
CCCCCCCCCCCCGCCCCCCCCCCCCCCCCCCCCCCCCCCCCCCCCCCCCCCCCCCCCCCCCCCCCCCCCCCCCCCGGACCCAGCGGAGCGTTTTTCGGGGTCCGTGGATTTGCAGCCATGCCTCAGAGGGGGCAGGATCCAGGCATATTCGCAAAATTAGATGGAGGTTTGAATGTGCTGGGTTTTCATTCAGCGATTTGCATACATGGCCCCCATCGTTTCCCACCATTGGTCTTTTGTTTTTGCGTGGCCATTTTATTTCGGTCCTTCCCTCCCTGTGAGACGTCTCCCTCTCCCTCATGCCCTCCTCATCTAACTGCCCTCTCTGCTTCCTCCAGATGGGTGTGAATGAAAACAGGAAGGAAGGGTTTTATTGAGCAGTTGGGGAATTTTATGCGCACAAACCCCGAACTTTAATGTCCACCGAGATTGCAAATAGATAGAGTGAGTTCAATCCCTTCAACTCATACACATATTGATAAAGGCCATTGCAATGGCCGATAGAAAACGCAATTAAAAAGTGTCTTCGGGCCAGTTGTTTGAATTATGGTCTGAATACCGAATGTCTACCATAATTTTGTTCCTTTATACGAGTAACAGCTGATGCTGACTTCTTTCTGACTTCTTTCTTCACACGTAAGATTTGCTGCTGTCAACTTTGTCTCAGTCTTTGTGTCACTCAAGTGTGGTGCAGAACCCGGCAATAGAAGGATGTTCCTGGATGTCCCTGTCAGTGGCCTGTAGTCATATATAATCACCCAGCGAGGTATAGACACAGAGGGGGTTGGCGTTTCCTACCTAGTGTCAATATTTGGCGACAGAGTATTAAAGATAACATTGAGCCCTAAAGATTGTGACGGGATCACATTAAGACATAATGGCAGTACCTGAGATTTATAACAGAGGCGAGAGATAGCCATCGATTGGGCAGTAAGGGAGGATATGATCCATGAGAGACGTAATATAGTTAATTTGCTGTGCTCACAAAACCTTAATTAGATTGTCAGCGGGCTGGTAGCCCTTTAGTGTTTTGAGGCGTGATTAGCAGCAAGATAGACAGAGCAGCCTTATCATTGAGCGATATCCGTGTATCGGATTAAAGCGCTCCATCCGAGCATGTGGCAATCTCTCCGACAAATTACACATAGACAGGACCTTTAAATTGTGTCTGGGGGCTCGTCGGAGACCAATAGCTCTGAGCTATGATTGGAGTCGGCTGCAATATGAGAATGAGTAGGGGTACACAACAGTAGCGGTGCACACACTTTTTGCTGATGAGGGGCGCTCTGTTAGACTCTTTTGGGTTAATTGGCATGCTGTGATTGCCCAGAACAACCCTTAACCCCTTTCTCACTATCTGCAGCTTAATTACATTTCAGATAAGCTGACTCTCTGTTTTTCTCCCCTGCAGTATATATGGCTGATACCAGCCTATAGGTGATCTGGCTGAGACTGAGACCTTATGATATACGCAGCAAGATGGGATGTTAATTAATTGGCAGCCACACAAGCTCAACCCTGTAATTATCAACGTTAAAACCCCTACAATAGAAAACACATGGTTGAATAAATTACACCTGTCGCCTCCCATTGTTGTCATGTGAAATGTTTGACTCAAACTAAACATGAAAGCAGATGTGCATGTTGCCCCTGGGCACACAAACTAAGATATAGATGTTGGCTTTGCATTGACAATAGCTATAGCCTCACTTTCAACACGATCTCCCCTCCTTGGTGCTGCAGGTATCACACGACTCCCCCTCGCTGCATACAACCTGGCATAAACACAGCTTGGCTCCTTGGAAATCAGCATATGGTAATGCATCACTTTTCTTTTGACTCCCCAGTGCCCACCGTTCCTCTTTCCTTAATTTGTGTTTGTGGTGCAAACTCACTCGGTGACTTCAACTCAGGTTGAAGTCACCGATTTTCAAATGAACAGAGTCTCCAGTCCTAAGACAGGCGACATTTCATCGGTTCATCATACCAAAAGGGCCACTGTAGCATTAAAGGCAGTTTGCATTGCCAATCCATATTAGTCATCTTTTGGAAGGTTATCCTCCAGAATCTCTCTTTGATTTCTGAGTTGCTACTGCTCACGAGTAGAAAATTTCCCTTTAAAAATCGAGTACACTCATTGTTTTACTGCTTGGTAAATCATTGCCTGTGTTTTACCGTGATCATGCTCTATTTATTCTAGTTCTTTGCTGTCAAGAAGGGTCCTAAAATAAATATGTTTTCATCAGCGGCAGGACCTTATTGTCTCCAGGCATGACGCACATCACTTTGTGTTTGACAGGGTTTTTTTGCCACAAATCTGTGCCCTTGAATGCCTTTATTTAAACAGGGGAGTGTATGGATGGACGTGTGTGTGTGAACGTGGGTGTGTGTTCATGTATGTATGTGTATTTTGTGTGTGTGTGTGTGTGTGTGTGTGTGTGTGAGTGTGGGTAGGGGTGTGGGTTTGTGTATGTATGTGTTTTGTGTGTGTGTGTGTGGGGCGGGGGGGTTGACGTGTTGGTGCGTGTGTGTGTGTGTGTATGTGTGTGTGTGTGTGTGTGTTTGTGTGTTTACGTGTGGGTGTGGGTGTGAGTGTATGTGTGTGTGTGGTTGTGGACGTGTGTGAGTGTGTGTGTGTGTGACTGCAATTTGAAAATATTAAAAAAACCTATTGCAGTAATCCAACCACTGTGGTTGTTTTTAGCAAAGGATTGAAAACTGGCACACAACAAAATCAATACATTTTTATTACGTCCTGTGCCCAAACAACAAGTCGATAAAAAAGAACATTTTTGAATTACAAATAAATAAACAACAAACATAATGATGACATTTGATTCAAACCGGTGTGCTGTTCAAAATCATACATAATGGATGCTGTGTTCTCATTTTAAAATTCGCAAGGTGAGAAGGAAATAAATCCAACACCTATATGTGTTCATCAAGTTAACCACCCTTTGATCTACTAGCATTTGCTCATTTAGCACACATTACCCCAAGGTG
Source organism: Trisopterus luscus (assembly GCA_027122455.1). Lineage (NCBI taxonomy): Eukaryota > Metazoa > Chordata > Actinopteri > Gadiformes > Gadidae > Trisopterus > Trisopterus luscus. The sequence continues at coordinate 5,626,144 of JAOPUA010000044.1, forward strand.
ACTTGCTCTGTCCAAGTAAATTCAGATACATGTCATTAAGGAGTAGGCAGGAAGAGGTTAGGTTAGGCATGGATGCCTCTACGGGCAACATGTGCATATTGGGGAGCGAACCCAGAAACCTTTGGTTGAGAGTTGAACACCCAAGCCGGTAAACACTACCCTGCGACCATCTACAACTAGCCACCAGTTCTCATATGTATGTTTATGTTTTCTAGGAAATTAAAGTGATGCTTTGATCTATCACCAAATGGACTATACACTTATTATTATTATTATATTTATATTATTATTATTATTTTATTACTATTATTTATATAATTTTTGTCATACTGCTATGCTGAGAAGCATCAAATTATGTTACATACGGGCGAGGACGAGAGGTTTAAAATGAGACAAATATGTAGAGGGAAGAACGAGATACCGTCGATGCTGTTTCTTTTAATGATGGAGAAATCCTGACACCTATTGGAATAGAAAGAGGGTGTGCACAAATAAATTATTTTCTAGACGTCACATCCGAGCTCAACAAAGTAGTTCAACACCAGGTGGCAGTGTATCCACGCATTACATTTTTTGATAGTTATTTAACGTTGACTGACTTGATTTGCAATAATAAAGCGTTTCGTTACTTTCAATAACCACCTGAACGTATTATGTAATTGGAAGGTAAACATTCCAGCCCAAATGCATTGAGATTGCCTTTTTTTCCCTTTAAGGACATGGCAGTGCAGAGAGACAAAGGAAGGTGGTTTAAAGAAGAAAAAGAATGACACCAAGTGGCATAGGACAACAGGACCTGAGGAAGGACCACAGGTCCTATGCCACTCCAGACTCCAACCTGTGTAGCTCATACTAGGGTTGAACCACTCCCATAATAATAATCTCTCATAAGGCATACACAAATGCGACGGCTAAGAATGAATTGAATCCATATATTTTTATTTCAATATTTACTAAGATTGTATACACACACATTTCGTTTTGGGCTGTACAACTGTATAAAAGCAATAAATAAAACAGCGACAACGCTCAACGACGCCCCCTATGCCTCGACCACGCTACTACAGGAACGAGAAGCCCCGCCCATCCACTGCTCCCGCCGCTCCGTCGTTGGAGCTCCAGGACTTCCACACCACAACACCGAGGAGAGAGCTCTCGGTGAAGCCGCAGCTCCCCCTCCAGTCCCACAGTTCGACAGAAGAGCTGCTCAGAAGGCAGTGGAGGTGATGATGGCGGCGGCGGTGGATAGAGGAGGCGTTCGGGCCGCTTTCCTGAACCCGGGCAGCGGCGGCGGCGGCGGCGGCGGACCAGCACCCGCGACCCTCCCTACCGGAGCGGCTCCGGGGGCTGTCGTCCCGGGTTCGGGCTCGGGTTCGGGCTCTGGCGCCGTGCCTGTGCCCATGAACCTCTTCGCGACATGGGAAATAGACCGGTCGTCTCCGAGCTGTGTTCCAAGGTAGGGTTTCCCAACCCTTAGTAACGTGACTCGTTTGCATAGTGAATCTATTAACGGTCCTCACTGAGCCTGGGCCCCGCGTTTGAGACCGCTTCGCTCAAGCGGTCGACGCCGCTTAGCTACCCGTCCCAACGCACTGGTAGACGGGTTAGCCCGCTAGCCCTGTCCGCTAGCGCGCTAACTATTGGCTAATGCTAACGCTACAGCTACATAGCGACTGTCACTGACGCCTCGGCTGACGGGTGGATGCTTTGATTTGACTGCTAAGCTCACCTCAGGGGGTCGGTTTTAAATAATGTCTGGGAGACAGGTTCATATATATCCCGGGTCAACGCTAGGAGGAGGGGACCTCATTCCAAGCTGGCCTGCACTTCAATGGGATCATGGCATGCATGTCCCAGCGCCCCATCCCATGCACACACATTTATAAATATAGGCACACGGATGCCTCATGCCTCACTCGTATTAAATAACAACCCCTGATTTACTGGGGAACCAGCCTCGGTCCATACGCTGTTTAAGCATGGTTTATGTGTGGATTTGTGTGTATGCATTTCTGAATATATATACATATATATATATATATATGAGTGTTATATACGGTATGACGTTAAATGCCACAGATAAGGAATGCCAGTAGGCCATGACCCTGTTTACTGTCACGTATTCCATTTAACCCACTGTAATATACACGATGCAGTGTGATATCGCTATGGCAGTATGCATAGTACTAGTAGTACTAACTAGATAGTATGTAGTATTTAGGCTACATGGCCAGATAACCCAAGCTATTTTGACACCGGAATGCTTGTTGCATTGTGGTCATCCTCAATGTTGGCATTCGCAGTCGGAGAGCATGCATTTGCTGCCACCTGATCCACAACCCCACAGTAGCTGTGGGCACATTAATCAGCTTTGACCTAGATCTGCTCCACTCACTGGGATGTAAGGGGGCGGGCCAACGGAGGGCTTCCACCACACTGTATGCAGCTTGTATACTTTCTTGTTGTTGGGACTTCTGTGTGTGCCTGAGTATGTTGGTATGAATGAAATCCTACAATGCTTGAATGACAATGAGGGATGTTTTAATACTGGATCCGGTTGAATACTTGATTTTGCAGTGTGGTCATTTGGCCTATTTTAAGTTGTATGTTTATTCATACATTTGACAGTGTCACTCACTTTCATAACGAACCACAGTTTGGACGATTTCATATGAAATGTCATGTACTCGGTCACAGTCTAGACATTGTTGCATGCCCTGTTTATTTAGTGAAGTCTCATTCTGGCGCAAAACTTACAATGTTCAGCAGAAATCTTAGTGTACAGAGGTAACATAAAATACAGGGCTCAGCAGCATCATTTAATGATCTCTTTCACCTTGCACTCTTCCTGTACCCCCTCAAGTCCTAGCATGTAGGAATCCATACTAGGGGCAGCCTGTATTAAAAATGAATATGGCTGTGGATTATTCATGATAAGAAGCGAAGATTAAAGGATCAGGTCTCATTATTGGGCAGTGACGGCTTAGGTATGCTGGTCTCAGTTGATAGCCTAGATTATCTATGAAGCATGATGCTGCAAAGTATCATTCTAATGATGAATATGCTAACTGTAGTACTCAAAGAGTGAAGCTTACTTAGCCGGTGGTGGCTCTTTTGTTTTCAAGTGTTTTGAACATTTTGCACAAGCCCCAACCCAGGGCCTCAGCTTTTGGGAGTTGTGTCTTGGCGCTCTTTCACGGGCTGGGTCTTTTTGCACGCAGCTGTTTGCTCAGCTCTCCCTGGGCATATGTGGAAGTCCAGCTGAATGGCACACATCCAAGTGAAGTCATCTATTCCCTTTTTGCTTGTTTGTTCTTTTTTTCATTTTTGCTGTGCTGGTAGTTTGAAACCACAGGAATGCATGCTCCTTTTTGTCTTTGCGATGCTGATTCTTTTTTGAAACCATATTGCAGTGGCTAGTTACATCTCTCTGTATTATTGACATGCTGGCTGTTGAGGTTACTGCTTGATGGGCTCCAGGAATGGTGTTGTCACTTCTCTGCACCCTCATTGTGACATGGTGGCTCAGCCAGGCTGTTGACAGGCCCCTGGCGTAGCCTCCATGAGGGCAGATCTTGTCCAGTGGGGGAGCCAAGCTGATTCGCTGTTCCTCTATCTGTGTTGGTTCTCAGCCAAGCACGCTTTGCAGTATGTGATGGTTTTTTCTCGGTTTTCAGGAAATTTCCAATTTATTTTGTATTTGATTTGTTTTCGTGGTGGCTGGTAGCTTTCCCACAAGTATCATTTTGTATTGGTGTTGTTTACTATGCTTATTCCATCCAAATTGGACAACTTGTTCCTACTATATATTTTAATTGCTTATATTTGTACAGTTACGACGGTGGCGGCGGTACTATACCAATGCTCACCAGTTTTGGTTCTAGTTATTAACAACTTTCTTTGGTTTTAGGCGACCGCTGCAATTAGTGAGGCTGCATGTTCAGAGTGAACCCCTGGCTCACGCAGGCATCTGTTGGGAGAACTATGCAGTATTTGGAGGCATGACAGCAATGCAGGGGTCAGGCTTCCGCTATGTTTATCTCCCAGGGATGTAGAATCTGTTGCAGCTTGTGAGAAGTGACTACTGACTGAATGTGATTATGTACCAGCATGAGTCAAAGTTGTTACCCCTACCCTCATCTCTAATTAGATGGAGGTGGCGGGGGGAAGGTCCTCTTTATGAGAATGAGGTGCCCAAATAAAAACACAGCAACCATTTTTTAAGGGCAGTTGATACCAGGTGATTTATTTTTAATTACAACGTATTCTTAATGGGATTTTCCACAGTAGTGAAGTTGTTCTACGTCATGTAACCGCAAATTGCGTCTTCAGCCATTGCCTCCTGAAAGTTTATTGTCAATTTACTCAAGTCGTGCCATCTCTATCGCTTGTCAACATGCAGGCTCACACGTAGAGCCCTATAAAATGCACCGGGGAGCTTGGAGCCAGTAGCAATGGAGCACCTAGGGATTACGTTTTTCCCTTGGTAATAGGCATCCAGAAAAGGACTAGTTTCCAGCCTTTGGCCAGTTTCTGGTCACTGATTCACTCTTCTTCCAGGCCATACCAGCCCACTTAGAGAAATGTATTTTAAAGTTGTGGTCATCAGCTTCAAATCTTGATGTTTTACCTTGTGGGGGCCAGGTTTATCACTGCACGTAATTTATAGGTGTCCCAAGATGACTGTGTATCCCATTACATTGGGTCTATTCGGAAGCAGTGCATGGTTTGGTTTCCTATTCCCTATCATACACATTCAAATACATTAGTAAAGGAATTCAACAAAATCAAAGACTTTATTTAAATTACATTGTGCTTCATGGTTCTTGGTCAGCGGAAGGGCTGCACGATTATGGCCAAAATGATTATCTCGATTATTTTGATCAGTATTGATATCACGAATCTATTATTTCCCACGATTATTAATTTAATCAACAAATATTTTTATGAACGGTCACGTAAACATAACACTGCTTTAACATCTGTGATCCATTGTGCTACATTTCTGCTAATGTACAAATATTTGCATAAATAATACCAACTTAAATCAACAGGGCACAGTTTTACAGTGTTTAAATTGTAAAAGATTTGTTAAACTTGTAAATAAGGTGTTTATTTATGTGACCTAGAAGCAAAATACAAATGATTTCACTTTATTCATTGTACCCATATGATGAGATGATTTAAATAAATCTCTTGATTTTAACCTAAATAAAATGGTGCCCAAAATAAAGGTTTACTAAAATAAATTTGCCATCACAGAATGCAACAGAATCAGAACAATTCAATGCAGGACTATGCTTCACATTAGTGACAGTGTTTATTGGACACATATCTTTAGCCAGATAGAATGTGTTTGCGTTTGTGATTTCGGCGTGTCTTTGTGATCCGGATAAATGTGGTGTCGCGCTATACAGGCCCCCTTTTATGGTCTGAGTTGACGTGGGAAAACTCGTGTTAGAAGCCGATGCAACACTTTTAGCCTTCATGCATTCTTCATATTCTATTTTGTGGTGTGTTTTCAGCATTTTGTTTGTTGCTGGTTAATATCACTTGCGCTAAATCCAAAATATTTCCAGGTAACGAACGATGATCCGCGACGAGAGACGAGCTCTTTGACTTCTGCTGTGTCAGACATTTTAATGTTGTTTCTTTTCTTTCAAAGTATTGGCTAAGCCTTGTCCAGACTGCCTCTAGTAGACTTGATTTCAGGCTTTGCGCTGGGTGAAATTTGTGCTGGACTCACACAGACAGCATGAGCGCTTTGCGGTTTGCTTTACAGCGGAGCCAGAGTGTGTACTGCATGGGCGGGGCACGCTTATTTTATTATTATTTTTTTTTTGAGAGCATGCATTAATTGTGCAGCCCTCAGCAGAGACTCTTTTGACCATACAGAGCTACTTGTGCCATTTCCTCGTAATTACAACTGTTGATGTCAATATCCTGCATCAACCATGCCCCTTCCCGTTACAAAACATAGTAAAAAAGGGCTGTAGTAACTTAGGTTAATAGAACGGACACAGCCTTTAAAGAAAGAGGTGAACCCTTGGTCCATCTGAACATATGATTTCCAAAGTAACAGGAACACTCTGTATATCGACTGTATTTTGCCAGATCACATGACTTTGGCAGAACAAAGCAATATACACTTTTCACAACGTAAATGCAGCACTGAAGCTAAATAAAAAATCACGACAATGCCTTTTAATAATACAAATGGTTAGAGTTCATTGCATTTATGTAAAGCTTTTCAAGACACTCAATTTGCTTCTGATCCGGGGAGTACCATCAATTCCTGGTATATACCCTGGACATCGCCAACGAGGCCCCGTCGGCCATCTCCAGGGGCCCCTCCAGGAATGTGGGATGCTGCCCTGTGTCATTCTTAATCGACATGCTCTGAAAACCCGGCTCGGCTGCATCAACAGTGTCCACCTCGCTGCTTTTACAGCAGGGATCACTCCGCTCCTAGACACTTCAAAGATCTAGCACAAGAGCCTCTAAGCCATGGAGAACAGGGCTGGCCGAGTTGTGTGCATGTTTATGGTTCGTGAGAGTCTCAGTTTGAGAGATGAGGAGGCTAGTTGGGAACATTGATGTAGGCAGTATGTAGTGGTAGCTAGCAGCAGAACTACTCTTAAGAATAGCCTATTCATTTCAGAACTGTACTTGGGCTTTACATATACAATTTCATGTGACAATTTCAGAAATTTCCTGCCAATATTTTCTAGATCGGTTATATTTGTAGAGGTGCCATCCGGATTATTCACTCACACTTTCGATCCCCTGCACATTTACAGTCGTCCTATAACAACTTGCCATCGTCAGTAAACTTTTCCTTAGCTCGCTCCCACCTCCTGAAATGTGTCAGGCCTCTGTGTTTCCTTCCCACTGCTTCCTGGAGAAGGAAGAGGAAGAGTTTCCTTGCAAGAAAATCGTCCTTTTTTTTGTTGCTTTTCCTAAACAACAGACACACACTGCACATGTTTCTTAAAAGAACTGTTCTGTTGTTGACCAACACCTTAGGTCCTGGGGGGTGTGGCCGATTTTAAATCAAGGATTTGCTGTACTTTATTTAAGGTCTGCTCTGCTGGCCTGACCGCCCTCCCTCTCCTCCATACCTCTCAGATTGTTGTACGGGTGGAGGTCTAAAGAAGGGGTGGGGGTCCCCTCTTCTTGAGCCAAGAAACACACCATGAAATCCTTTCATATCAAGCACTTTATGTGGAGACAATATCACTCGGCTTGTCTTCTCTCTCTCACTCTCACTCTCACTCTCTCGGTTTCCCCTCATATTTTCCACCTCTCCCCTTGAGGCATTTCCTGAGCTGTGTGTGCCAGCAGCAACACAGAAACTGTTTATTTCGGGGACAAAACACGCTTGCCTGCTGGGCCACGGCCGGGTGAATACGCATGACAGACCTTTTAGCAGCAGAGCGCTCCTGCAGCACTCGGTTCCTTTGTACTACAGCTCGTTCCAGTAAATAAGCACCTCCCTACCTCTGTTATATACGGTCATATGCACAGAAATGGAACCATGCCTCCAATGTTGATGGCAACCAACCGTTCACATTGTACTGGCAGTAGTGCTCTTTCTTCTGTGTTCTGCTTTGCAACACAATGCATGATGGTTCATCACAATTCCACTGATTACCACTTGTCTAACCAAGAATAATTGGACACAAACAATTGTTTACCATTGCAAATATTCTCGATAAGTCTCTCAAACAAGGAAAATAAACAAGGTTGCGTTCTTAAGACTTTTGACTGCAAGAATGCAATGGTTATTAAGACAATAAGTGTTGCACCAGCCACACATCTGCACCAACAAAAAGCCAATAGTAAAAGTCAATAGAAGTCTGGGTAGATGTTGCTGATTAACCATTTAAATGTACTGGAATGGATCGACACAGATTACAATGCAGTGCATTTTTGTGTGTGGGTCTAATCAAAGTTTTTTTGCCGATGCTAATCATCTCGTAAAAAAAAAAGTCTGTTCAGTAATGTTTAAAGTAGCTGATAGAAAGATAAAAAAGTACCATGATATACATTTTTGTTTTTCTAAAATGTACAGTTGCCTAGATGATTGGGTGGTTGGGTCTGCATGTTTGTGTTAATCATTTTTAACTTTTAACAATTTTTTGTCATTTTAATGGTAACACCTTTAGCCATTAATTGCAAAATGAACTTAGTCTTTATTGTGGATAAGAAACAATGCTCTAACATGTTTACTTACCTTGTTTACCTGGTACAGTTGTGGCTTTGACATTTTGATGGGGTCTATTGAAACATCTGTTCCTGCTGGTCATCTTCAATCCTCACCACAACCAATGTTTGAGGCAATTGTTTCCTTACCATATAATTCTCATCACTATACGCCCTCTGTCATTGTTCAATTAATCATTCACTATTATTTATTATTAAATGTCTAATCCTATTTACTAGATTTTTATCTTGTCCAATGCATTTCCTCTTTATTGTCTGCTGGACCTGGCACCCTTCTCTTCATTTGAAGGTGGAATGATGTGCTTGATCAGTGGGCTGGTCATCCATGAAAATCAATTGATCTCCAGCAGGTTCTGAAGCCTCCAGTGGACGGCATTTAGAGGAACATTAAGGTCACACAATAAACCCCTCTCGGGTATAACATGGAATTTCTGAAGTTTGTTGTTGTCTCCAACACCATTGCCGTTTAAGATCTATCTTGACGTTTCTCAGAAATCATGTAGGGTGAGCCACTGCATGCGTGAGATAGTTCCCATTCTTTGAGTATTGGCATGTTGTGCAATCACAAGAACAAAGTGGCCCCTGCTTTGAATGCAGTTTCTTCATCAAGATCAGTGGGGTCAACAGTGGTCCACAACTCTGAGTTGATTCTACACCCAGGAATTCAGTTGTGTTCTTGCTAAGTATCAGTGTTTCCTGTGGGATTTCTGTCAGCCAACCATTCAGAAATGGTGTATTGACTGGCTTGCATTCTCTGTAGGTTCAATTTCATAAGGAAATTGTGTTTGAATATACATGCATTGTTGCACATGCATATATGCGTTGTTACATATATGCGTTATTGCACTTGCAGGCTTGTGCTCTCTATAGTTTCAATGTGATAATGAAATTGTTTTTGGTGTTGCACCCCAAACTAATGGGCTTTGTGCCAGGCAGCACTTTAAGTGCTGCCTGTCTTTGTAACACTGAGCTCACTCAGTCCGGCCTCCCACTAGTATTCAAAGACGTATCGACAACACCCTCCTTTATCCAAAAGAATGTTTTGAAGGGCTGCTCAAAGACCACCTCATAGCAACCATGTGTTAGTGGTTAGAGCTCTACGGTTCACACTTGACAGATAGAAATGAGGTCTGTGCGTTTCGAGATTGGATTTCTCTAAGAAGGGACATTGGTCCTGCTCGCCAAAATAGAAATAAAATGAGACACTCCAGCTGAGCTCCCTGCTCTCGACACCGGCTCCCTGTTCCATGAAATGCACTGGTAATCCCCACAGCAGCCAGGGAGGAATCTGGCTCTGGCGGGGCGGTGGTGATCAGAGTTCACAGCACAGACCATAATTCACATGAGTAATACAGCTCGGGCTAGGTGCAGCCATTGTGTCTTGCCCTCTTGCCTCGCAGAGAAATGCCAACTGGTTTATCTGCTTCACATATCCTCTAATATCCCACAGCGTATGTGGGTACCTGATGGATGACTCGTCCTCGCCTCTACCTCCATGACCCTTTGTTGCCGCGATCCTCCGGGTGCCAGCTGGCCTCCGAGAAAACCCATCTCTCGCCTGGCAGTGATGTAGTACACGGAAGTCAGAACTATATATATATATATATATATATGAATTCACCAAAAGGACTGTCCTACGTTAATATTATGACCCCCATTGAGTGCATACTGCCTGCTGCCCTGGTAATTCAATCGTAGCTGATCTGATGCTTGTCACTGTAGCTGCAGAGGCTGATGTAAAGCGATGTTCTTGTTTCAAACGTCCCCAATGAAATTACCTAACTGGTACGGTTGTTCTCCTGCAGAGTATCGTCTGGCCAGTGAACAGCAGCCAAACCCGTACTATTGGCACTGTAAATTGATTTGGTATAAAGCAGGTCACAAATCCTGTGTGTGTGTGTGAGTGAGTGAGTGTGTGTGTTTCGTTCATGTATTTAACTACAGAAAAAAAAAAACAGTTTTTGTCAAGACATCTAGATTTTAGAAAAGAGAAACTAATCCCATCCCTTTATACCATCCCTGCGCACAGGCTCGTCCTCCTCTCTCCACATCCTTGAGGAGGAAATTAAAACCCAACCAACATGTGGCCATCTGGCACAGATGACCAGAAATATTGGGCAGTTATAATCGATTCTGCATTGCTGGCTAAGTGCAGACTAATCTTCTGGGGCATCCCACTGAACTTGCTTGGGACCGATCCCGTCAATCTCCTGGATTAGTCTTCGTTCGCTCATAACGACGATTGGATTGAGCATTTTTAATGAACGGGCTCCCAAATCACCGGCCTCCTACCTAATCTCTGGGTACTTGTCTGTCCCGGGCTCGTCGCAATCACACTTGCCTCTCGATGCCGTTGTAAGCTCGCTGGATTTAGAGCAGAACAACAAAGGCACGCAGGGCCAGTTTTAACTGTGAATAGACGCTCCCTTTGGTTTCTTTTCCTGTAAGCCACTGAAATATTCAGAGGCGTCTGCTTTTATAGAAGCGGGAAATGCTGTATTTAATCCAGTGTTGCTAGACATGTTACGTGTCCATGGTGTTCAGGGAAATTGAGTACTGTAGCTATATTCAGCATGGGCTTTTACATGGCTATAGCCCCTGTAAAAAATCTATGGTGTCAGACAATATCGACCGCGGTCCTTCTGAAGCTCTCACTGGTCACGATGTTGAGGTGTTTCTAACCAGGGATCACGCCATGCTTGCGACTGTTGGGTAGCGATAACATGGGCAGTGCATTCAGAAGTAACAAGGGTAGTGCGTGCATGGAGAGGATTGAAAGCATACTTTTGAATAGCTTTATTCTTTCCCCTTTTAATGTGGCAAAAACCCGGTACACGCCAAAAATAGGCCCTTTTTTCGTTCACCCCCGGGTTGCGTCACTCATTCTCCATCTTCCACCACCCCCCTGCTTTGTGCCTCTGACTATTGCTGTGCACTGATCCGAGGGTATGAGGCTGGCAAAACATCATCTAGAATGCTGAGCAGGGGGAAAAGTTGCAACAGAGAGTTTTTGTTTGGGTTGCCCAGTGTTTAGTAAGTTCTGAGTTTTTTTTCTATGTGTTGCTGTCCTCCCGATACCAGGTCAGTTATTTGGTTCAGAATGTGCCCATGAAGATTAGAAGCTGTTTTGCTCCTTACAGCGTTCCTGTCTCGCCATAGCAGAGGGTGTTCGCCATTCAGACACTAGTGTGTGTCGAGTGGCGTGACCGGCTATAGAGTGAATCAATTATCCATGCTTTAATCTGCCTCCCACAAACTAATTAATGGTGCCGAAAAGGTCAGCCTTGCCTGACAGTAAATTAGTATTACGACCTTAATTGTAAAGTTGAACATCAACCATATATTCCAGCAGATGGATATATATNNNNTATATATACTGTACCTCAGTTTGCTTTTGAAATGGTTATGTTCCCCATTAAAACCCTTTATCAGCTTGGGTTTGTGCTGTAACTGTATCTGAAGCAGGACTAGCACAAGCCCTTTGCTTGGCAGCAGGGCCAGAACTAATGGATCTGGTGGGAAAGGTCAGGACAGGCCAGGCTTCTGCCAGTTGTCATTTAGCCCGGTGGAGCCTTGTTAGCCCGATGACGGATGGCGCTCATATCTTGATGAATAATAACTTGAAGAGGCGCTTTCTCTGTCCCCGCTGTGTGCCTTTCTTCACAGAAGCATGCATTCAATTAATTGGGGCTCATTTCTCCCCAATTCGTGGAACACAAAAATGGGTCTTTGTCACAGAGGATGAAAGCTAGCTTTATGTATCCTATTGTAGAAAAGGGGGCCCTCATAAAAGGCATTATTATGAAGGTGCTTTATGGGATGGTTTGTGGCAATACCGCTGTTTTTCTTGTTAACAGATACAGTTCAAGTATGGATGTTTACAGTGGGGTTACAGTTACATAATCGTCCAAAACCAAGCTGAAGATCACAAGCAAGAGATTGATTGTGTTATAAGCAGGCGTTTATAACAAAAAATGCTGTGAGAAAATAAATAAAGCAAAGTTCCTGATTGAATCATTTATCTGTGCATGTATGACTATAAATAACGCTGAACTTATTATTACCGAAACAAGCCCGGATATGAGGGGGGTAATCTGAACTTTATAAATCATGTTGTGACTTCCATTTGGTCGGGTCAGGTCCCTCGCTCCACCATTTTATTTTTAGATTTAAAGCCATGACTCTAGCAGTGGAGAGCTGGTTTCAAATCCAGCCAAATCAAAATGCAACGCCTGTCGCCACTTGCTTAAAGGTGGTGTTGGATGGGAGGAGGTATTCTCCCCAACTCCACCTTTTAGCCTCTCGCTCAAAAGGTCTGGACGATGGAGGTTGTGGTGGATGGGTGGAACGGTTCTCTCCAACTACACCTGTGAGTGGTCCCTGCCATGAGATGGGCAAAAGTGCCAAACCCGAGAGCAGAGAACATTGGGTCAGACCGAGGCTAGTCGAATTGATCATTCCCCCGGGCCTCTGCTCTCGACATCCAACCTCTAATCCGCCACCCACAATGCATCTGGTTTCCACTGATGCCCCAGAGTCATGTCAATTACAGTGGGTAGATCCGACTTTTACGTGACGGTTGCAAGAGATTTGACACTTTGCACAATTCAGTCATACAGACATGAAAGTTGGAACCGTTTCAGTTTCAGGTTGTGACTAAATCTGGCTCAGTTTCCATATCACATTGGTGTCCCTGAAATTATAGTGATTACTTGTTCTGCATTTACATTTCATTACATTTACATTTAGGACATTTAGCAGACGCCTTTATCCAAAGCGACTTACAATAAGTACATTTGTCATAAGAAGTGAAACAATATATCGCCGTCGGTACATTAAAGATGTTCATAGAACCAAGTGCAAGTACTAACAATCGCCAGGCTAACCCCATTCCCTGTATACAGCAGTGATGGCTGTTGTTCTGCCCTTTTACAACAACGTAGTCCGTATTTCACACCCCCGTCTGTGTGTAAAATGGAATCGTATCACTTTTACAATAAAACCTTTTATTGTTGCAGGCTAGAAAGTCACGGTAGGCCCTACTCGTGGGTCACCTCTTATCTTTCTCCAAATATTTGCCCATGGCTGTTTGAGTTGTCTGCCTGATTACTTTTCTGTTTACAGAGCGGAGATAAGCATAGAGGATTTCGGCCCACAGTAGTGGTAGGCAGCAAGCGGCAAATGTCTCATACAACAGTAGCTCCAACAGGAGCCCTTTACACCTCGCTGGCATTCAGGCCCTGCGGTGTGCCTGTGTTCTCGTTCATTCTGTGTGTTTTAAACACAGATTCTCCTGTTAATTATACAAATACCTTGCACGCATTGATTTTGTGTTGAGTGGAGGTTTTAAATGAGAGCGGAGCCTGCAGAGACCACAGCATGTTCTTCTTCGTGATTCGGCTCCAACTAATCTTTCGTTTCTGTTCTACCCTTTAGAAACTGACATGTGTCTCTATTCAGTCGACTCCTTTTCTTTCATGTGTTCCTAGCGACACACGGTCGGTAGCACTATGCTATCCAGTTCCATCCTGCTAATTGAACAGCCTCGCTCCACAGCCTGTCCTCGTCTGTTCTGTGCTCAACGAGGTCGTGGTTGTGAATGCATTGCACATGTTTACCTCGCTATTTTTACTTGTGTATTATGCTGAGTGGCCTGACCCCCATCACCAGCTAATCTGGTTGAGCCTGGGCCCTTGTTTCCATAACAATAACTCCCATCAGATAAAAAGTGCTTAAGTCTGAGCTTTTGTCAACCCCAGGAGGAGTGCACTAGATCCTGCCTCATCAGGCCTACTTCATGTGGATGCAGGAGTTGTACGCCTATATTGTGGACGTTTGGCTTGTTGGATAAGGCCTTTTGTCGAAGTCTCTATATATTTTATTCATGGAAGTGCTCATTCAACATTGAGGTCAAAACAAAGCAACAACATGAAAACAGAAAAAATACAAATAGTGAACAAACAAATGTGGTCATGGGATGTTCAGTCAATTTAAAACAACATTTTTAATTTAAAATAAATGTCACATGTGAAACATACTATGTCACATTGGCCAGTAAAAACTAAATTTCAGTGGGTCAATACTCATTTTGAAGATCAGAACATTGAAACTGCTGCTTTGACGCTGGCTTTGCAACTTCATATTTCCTTGTTTAATAAGGTTCATAGTTTGTTGAAGTTTTGTTATTATCGTTAAAAGCATGAGGGGACAGTATTAGTAAGTTTTTAGCTGCAGGCAAAAAAGATAAAAATGTGAATCGCTCTGTGGGCGAATATAATTGGGACGAGTATCCCTGGATTAAAAAACAAAAACAGTAAATTATGCTTTCGAGAAAAACTCAGTGTTTCATTAGCAGAATGTGACTTGAAACCAGGCAACCCAATGGAGATGCATGTCTTGCTGCTCTTTACCAGACTCTCATCAGAGGCCCTGATGAGGTTGTTTTTGCATTCCTCTTAAGCACTCGGTTGTTTGATGTTCTGTCAACCTGCATGCCTGGTTCACCGATAAGCCCGCAATAAAGTGGTGCAGGACAGCAGATAAGTGAGGTGTGTGTGTGTGTGTGTGTGTGTGTGTGTGTGTGTGTGTGTGTGTGTGTGTGTGTGTGTGTGTGTGTGTG
>JAOPUA010000044.1:5675518-5690118 GCA_027122455.1 Trisopterus luscus
TATTTGTCCCGGGGGGTGGGGGGGTTGCCTAGCCCCCCCCCCCCCCCCCCTCCCCGGTGGTCCGGGCCGCTCTAGTTTTCCTGTGGAAACCTCAACTGGCTCACACACACACACCGCCGCCACAGCGCGCGCTAGGCCCCCAAGCAAGTCACATGTCGTTGAGTTGCTGCGTTTAAACTTTCAATGTTGATGTTGTTAAGGTTGTTGCTGGTTTTTTCGTTTTTGTATATTTACACACTACAAAAAAAATGAGCGAGAGAGAGAGAGAGCGAGAGAGAAAAAGAACAAGAATCTATTTTGTAAGATTTGTGCTGCCACCTTGGGAAACTATTTTGAGGTCTGAGAGAATTGCCACATTTCGATTTGACGGCAGCTGTGTTTGCACTTTGTTTTTGTTAACATTTTATTATTTCTGTGAAATTCTCGTGCTATTGTTACTCTACAAACGGAGGCGTGTGACAGTGATGTGCAGTGGTGCATATGAGATTGCTGGAGATTGTGTTTGTGTACGTTTATTGACGGTTGGAATATTGCTGTGAATCTAGATGGAATCCTTTCCCTTCTAATTAACTCAGTGTTCTGGTTTCTAATATAATTTTTCACACTAAAGCAAAAAAACTAAAGGAAAAAAAAATATTTTATAGCAACAAACATACTACACTGTTTTTTTTCTTTCTGCCTTGTTGCTTTGAAGCATCCCGTTTACCTTACAAGCGAAATGATAACAATTGAAGTATTTGTATTCTAGATGGTAGCTATTATGAATGTAGCTATAACGCATTTGTACCACATATATACAGTGCATTAGCTCAGTGCTTTGTTCATCTATTTACGCAATGCTCGTGTCAGTGGTGTCTGGACTTGATTGGGAACAGGACAGCTGGCCTATTCGAAGCAGGGTTGATCTGATGAACCGCATAGTCCAACTCTTACAGCTGAATGCCAAATGTAAGAATCCCTTTAGTTCTGACATGTCATGTTTAGTTGAAGGTTTTTGTCTTTGGGGTTAGAGTTCACCGATTCCCCTAGTGTTGACATCCAGCCCGCCCCTGTTTGTGTGGGGTAACTTGGGGTTCCTAACGACGTCTTTGTCTGTTGGTGTTTAGAAGATATGTGGGCTCTCATTAGCGTCACTTGGAAACCCGTCTTTGTGGATGGTCCTGATTCGGGACTGGAGTAGATATGTGGTGATGTGCCAAAATCCAGTTGGTTTAGCGCTTTTTGACTTTACACTACACGGCTTGGTCTCGTCCCTGCAGAGGTCCGCTTCGAGTACGGCGTTTCCCTAAATCTTTGTTTCCTTCAGCAAAGTGGCTCATATTGGTCCAAATGAAAAATTGCGACTTCTTACATCTTTTAAGTGTGCAAATGCTAAACGAGAACATCAAAATATAATAATCCCTATGTGGCTTGATATGGAAGTAGTGCAAAAAATGTTAAATGTTATGTCGTTAAGACAAGTTACCCACTCAGTGTTGAATATGCCTATATTAAGAAATGTTTTGTTTTGGACTTTTTGAAAGTCTGACTATAAGGTGCGTCGCGCCACCATGGGATGAGCAGAGGGTTTAAGTCACTGCCTATGTGTGTCTGTGTAGGTGTGCTAAATATTTTATGGTACTCCCTGAAGTGTGTTACTTATGTGAACTATTTGCAATAGGAAACCTTTGAGAGATAGCAAAAAAGGGCCTTCTTGGTGATGAATTACCTGTTGTTGCTTTTTATATAAAGTGAAGACTTTCTAGCTTTAATAAGCTGGCTTTTATAGTATTGTATATAAACTATAGAAGATGTACTATTGTGAATTGCAAATTCCCCCCTCCTACTAAATTTAAAGCACAAATAATTAACCTTTATTTCTTCTGGATGCCAAATGTATTTAAATAATCCATGATTATTTTTTGTTTGATTTCTAAAATGCAAACACTAGTCCAATGTGTAATTTCTTGTAAATTTCTCGCCCACTGTGTAATGCACTTTTTGTGGTTGAATCCACCGTTCAGCTCCATTCAGAACACACCTGGGCCCAGAGGTCGTTGGAGGCTATGTCTGAATTATAAACCACTACCTATAGTCACCAGAAGGCATTTCTTTATCCGAGTGTAACATGAGCCCTCTATAACCGGTGTTCAACATTCATGACGGGATAAAGCGCCTCCAAGTCTGACAAGTATTTTTTTTTTCTTTTGCGCTTTCGTCTTTGCTACTTGATGTTAAAAGTAACTCTTATTCTACATCTACCGCCACGTGTCTCCCTGTACACTCGAACTGTTCCATTACTCTACTTTAATACCTATTCGCTAAATTCTCCAGAGATGACCCGGCCAGTGTCCGTTAGTAAGCCCTTTGCTGTGCTAGCCAGGGCCAGAGAAGGCTGTAAATGATGGCCCTTTAAAACGTCACAAAGAGAGCATACAGGTGTATTTCAATGTATTTGACCTCAGTTACATTTTACCCTAGATTTAAAAAGGTAGCATGGGGGTGTTTTACAGGAATGGATCAGTGAGCTGGCTTTTCGGCTTTTACAGCAACTTTTTCACCAAACTTAAAGCACTGCAGTAAGCAAACTTTCAACCTAACTTATGCATCATTTTCCCCTTATGTGGTCCCACTACATAGCCTGCCAAGCGCCACCTCATTGATCCTGGGATTTGAAATGCCACCCAAGTGTCTTTGCACAAACCCTATTTTAAATGACATGACAGTATTTTTAAATTTACCACTAAGAATATGGGTTACTCTTTGCATGTTTTACTATAGTTGTAAATACGTTTTGGATTTTTTTTATATGGTTTTGTTTCTTTCCATGCTGTCACAAGCGATTGTGTTAAAATAAAGTTTTTAATCTTCTGTACAACGAGCATTTGGGGTTTAATTTCCAGAGACAAAAGTAGCAAAACACAACTTTTTTTTCCACTTTTATTGTGGCGTAATTGCTAAACGAATACAAAGACACACTTCAGTCACACAGCGAGCGCAGTCGGACAGTGTGGTCAAGCGGATGAAATGGAGGGCAGGTTGACGTAGCTCTTCATGGGCGGCAGCGGCTTGATCTTGCGCCCGGCCCAGCCTCCCTTCCTCTTCCACAGGCCACTGGAAGGCCGGATGCCCAGCCAGCGATTGCGGCCGGCCTTGCCGATGATCCTCTTGTTGTGGTCCACGTTGGAGACGCGCCCCACCGTCACCATGCAGGTCTCCGCCACCTGAGCACCAGAGAGGGAGTTTAGTGTTGGAACATCTACATTTAGGTAATAAAGATGCTTTTATCCAGAGCGACTTACAATAAGTACATTTGTTAGAAGAAGGAGAAACAAATATATATTGCTGTCAGTAAGGTAAGTACAGTAAGGATGTTCATAGAACCAAGCACTAACAATGGCTAGGTTAACCCATTCCCTGTATACAACAAAGATAGCTTGGATAAGATGCTACACAATGCTAAGTACTATTTTTAGGTGAAAGGACGTAGAACATAATAAGTGCGTAAGAGTGGGGGGGGGGGGGGGGGGTGGCTATGCAGCGGCTAGGTGAAATTGGGTACAGGGAGAGTGGGGGGCTGTCTGATGCTAACGACCACTGTGGCAGTCTAACTGAGCACACCTGAACCTGCTGTTTGGAGGGGAGCTGGACAATGGCCGTTCCGTTGACCTTACGCAGGAGCACCCCGCTGGTGCCTGAAGAAAAAAATAAAAACACAAATGGTAGCTTTCGGTTGCAGCCTTGCCAGAAGTATCTCATTACATTACAGCATTTTAATTATGCTAGGGAACACAATTTAATTACCTGCAGCACGAATATAAACTGATCCCGACCCCGGTTGTAACTCCAGATTGTTCACCAGAGTGCCCACAGGAAGAGCTCCAAGCGGGTAGGAATCACCCTCATTAGCGGAGACTATGGAGGTGAGATAGAATGGCAGATAAGGTCAATAATCGAAATACCTCCTGTCCACTAGAAGAACAGGCCGTACGCAGTGTAACTCTGATCCAACATGCAAGACATGTAGAATGGGGAACACAGACCTGCCATTCGTCCGATGACTCCGGAGGTTTTGATGAGGTCTCCGACCTGCATGTTCTCTGTAGCGATGAGCCACCTCTTCCTGCTTCCCCCCGCCACCAGAGCAATGTCTGCAGACCTTTTCAATGAAGAGAGGATGGATGATGTCATCATAACAAAAAGGAAGCTCAGTAAAGTAGGGGTGAGGTGATGTCTTTAAATTAAATAGGTCTGTGAGACTGACAACAGCACCACGCAAATTACAAAAATAGATTTCCAAATGCAAAACTACAGCTTCAGAAAACCAGTGTTTCTTTACCTGCATGGATCATAGCGCACTTCAACGACCTTCTCGTCAAAGGCCTGGCCCTCCTTCCCCTCTTCAAAGCGCAGCCGCTGGAAGTCCACCCAGCGATACCTCTGCTTGTGGCCACCACCGATGCCATGTGTCCGCACCTTACCTGTGTGACAGGGAGAGTGAAATTACCTTGTGACACTGGAGAAAACACATCTCCAACTTTATCAAATCAATTTGGGAGATCGTTATCGCCATGATCTTCACCTGTGTGATCTCTGCCTCCGGTCTTTTTCATGCCAATGGGCTTGATGGTGTATTTCTCCCGCTGTTTCCATTTCGTCCGGTTCTGGTCTAACGACGCTGTTGTTATAAAGCCTCTGCATAGTTGTAAATTAGTACTGTGGCTCAGCGCTGGTAACGGCAGTTGGACGTCAGGTCTCACTTTAGCCAGTATCTGCGAAAGAAGTAAGCGATTAAATCCAGATTGTTGCATATGCCAAATAAACATGATTTGCAATCAAATACGTATTCTGTACCTGTGATGACAACAAAGGTGTCTGTGAAAGAGACAAACTGCGTAGAGCCCGACTTAGACACGATAAAGCCATGGCTGTTTCCTGCACACAAGACTGTTGGACAGAAGGTACACACAGTATTGTTAGTGTGTATTAAACGAGGTGTCAACTACAGGCTGGCTTGAAGACGTAAGACGTTAAGCAAGCTGTATGGCACATTATCCTCATCCTATTTGCTAGGTTGCACAGAATTCGGGGCATACAATTACAATGTTTCATGGGTTGCGGGACAGTATGTTTGGGTGATTAGACGGGGGAAAACATGGGGACCGTATCGACCTTACACACTCACATTGCTCGGACACACTCCGATAACACGGTTAAGTTGCCATACGTAAAGAAAGCATATTCGACCAACCTTAAACGAGTCTCATCCCCGGTAAAAAAAAAAAAAAGCTGCTTGTCCTTCAGTATCTTGCATGCCCGATCGTCGCGGAATGATGACGCAGGTGGAATAGGCGTCGAGTTAAGGCTGTTTGTTTTTTTCACCATTAAAACACATATGGTGTAGATTTGTATTTGGGATTATAACAACATGTATAATAATTATAATAAAAAATAATTGTTAAAAATATAATAATATTTTCTTAATATTTAATATACAATAGCTAAAACAATAATAATAACTATTGTACAACAACATACATGTACACGTCGTATGCTTTTCTCAATAGTTTCTATTCTATTTAATCTCTACGTGTTTGTCATCAGGACCCATTCACCTGAGGACGAGGATTGGTTTGCAGCTCTGGTGTTTAAATTGTTTAATTCGTAAGCGACTGATATGGGATTCAAACCCCGCTCATACTCCTTTTGGCCTCTAGGGGGCAACAGTACTCTGCCCCGGCTACAGAACAACCCGTTACAACACACATACAAGCATACAAACAATCAATAAACAACACATTCATCAAATGAGAGTCAGAAATGAAAAGGCAGCAGTTGACCTCAGCTACGACCCATTTTACCCTGCAGAGTGCAGACATAACAACAGAATAAAATATATATGTATTTTTTTATTATTATATAAAAAAATATATATATATATATTAAAAGCCACCACAGTCTCGAGTAAGGTGCATCATGAAGTGTCGCCCTGGGGACGCATTAAACATTGTCGGGACTGATCGATTTAAAAACACGACATGACGTCACCCCCCAGACTGAGGACCGCAGAGGCTGCCGGGAGATCCTCGGTCGAGGAGAAGACATTTTGGATCTAAAGGGGCTTGTGACGGTCCTCCCTGTGGCTCTTGGTGAGTGTTTTTTAACATGTTCTCCATTATTACACATGACATTATAACAATATGATTTAGAAAGTGGTTCTGACGGCTTTACTGCCCACGCGTGTCGTACGGGTGGGGGTCTCCACGGGACTCGCCTCCCCCCCTGATAGCTAGTTAGCTTGAGCTAACTAGCTAACTAGCATTGGGACTGGACGCTGACGCTGATAACGCAAAACAAACCATCACGCAGGGCTCTACTTCGCTCTCAGATTCGGTTCGGGTAACGTTATATGTATGATATTAATTGTTATTAACACAGCCCTGGGTAAATGTTAAGATGTAATTAAATGGTTTAGGGTTAGTCTGATTATTGTATCGGTATTGAGACGTGAGAAATGTCTTCATCACAGTCTAATCAGCACTATGATAAGGTTGGGCAGATACTCTGCTCTGTTGCTCTCTATTTATTTTTATTTTATTTTATTTGCATTGCAATGGCAAGTGCCTCTTCATCACCGTGGTAAATGTGCCGGGCTGTACTGTGAAAAATACTTATTTCCCGCATGTTATTTTCCATTAAAAAACATAAATAATGCACACGAGTTGCCTCCGCCCTGCACACAGACAGGGAGTCAACCTAAACGTTACATGATGTTTCCATTGTGCTGGTCATTGTATAGAAGAGGACATCCAGGCAGCAAGACCAAGCCTCTTAACAGCCGGCTTCTGTGGGGTTATTTATGATTTCTGACTGTGCCACCCGCGCTTCCCCAGTCTCTTCCCCCGGCCATGGCCCTGCCACACCCTGACAGATGCCTGGTGCTCCTTTGTTTGGTGTCCGGCCAGGGAGCAGTACTGCCACGGACAGTGCATGGGCAGAAAATGGAAGACGGGAATGAATTGATTTTGGTGGAGTCCAGTTTCATCCAGTGGACAGGAAAGGGAGAGCCAGAGAGGTCTATTAATCTGTCTGTTGTGTTCGTCGATAGGGATCTCATGCTCTATGGTTTCAGGAGGAGTATCCTATGTTTTATTTTCTTGCCATGCACTGGTGTGTGGATTCTCCATATCTATTGTCATGCATTGACAATGAAGTTTACCAAACTATTGTTTTATCGTGGATTGCCTGACGATTCTATTACTTTGAATGGTTTTGTATTGTTGCTGAGGGAACATGTTATTATTCGTTTCAGCTATCGTTTTCTTAATAGATATATGATACTTCTCCAAACATTGTCTCATAGAGGGAATGAAAAGCAACATCCAATCTGTATGAAACTTGTTTTATTAAGCAAAGTTTGCTTTGTGCCTTTATTAACTATCAACTAATACCCAGCTTTGCCTAGGACAACATAGACGTGCATTTTACTATTGTGTTTGCTGCTGTAAGTGGCCTGATCTAATACATGATTAATTTGGGTTCTCTATCCTGATCAATTATGTTGCAGCAGCAATTTGCTCTGTGGTCAAGATGTGAGGGTCAGCTATGAGTCATCGTTGGTGAGGTGGCAGATTGTTTTTTGTTCACATGCCATTGCCAACACTGGGGTCCCACACACATATACGTTTCCTCTATAAGGACGCACGCTCACTAGGCAAAGTGTCCCTGTACCGTACTCTAGCATGATTGCAGTAAATGCAGACATGTCATCTGGAGCAGGTCTGGTCTTGTGCATCTTTCTCACCTATACCGACAGTTTGCAAAGTCTGGGGATTGAACCTGTACCATTTGCCAGAGAATTTGAAACCTTTTCCGCTATCCCGTCCCTTTTGGCTTGATTGTATAGGACTTGGGGCATATAACTGCAATGTTTGCTTTTTGGTGCATGAAGGTATCCGATTTGATTATATGCCCAGTATACATTTCTTCTGGATTAACAGCAATTTGTTTAAAACAGAAACTCTATCTTTATACAATCTATTTACAGTATTTTATTGATCACCCGGCCTCATCATTTTCATTGGTCTTTACTTCTGGAAATAGACCATACATGGTAGTGTTTCTGGAGGATTCACCCACTACATGAATTATAGTTGACATGGACAATCACGCCTCATTGTGGGCCATTAAGGGAATTACTGCAGATCCGGTAGATGGTTGCTGATATATGATGATACATAAAAGGCTTGTCTTGTATGCGTTAGTTGACTCATGTATCCTGAATGTCTCTTCTTTGCATATTATTGAGAGTCATGTCTTGGACTGGTGGGTTAGTACCTTTTCAAGATCGGCTTGTTGGACTGAACCTTTCATGTGGATGTAGCCACGTTTGTCTCTTGGATTTGTGTTGCAAATCCGTGAAATGCTCTATTCAAAGAATCATCAACTCATGCCTGCTGGGTTCAGGTAAGCCCTCCCCACAAGCATGTTGTTCTTAAGCCTTACCTAGCAGAAGTCACATGATCTCTGGTGTATCTTTGGTGCAATCTGGCTGCTGGCTTATTATTGACTTAAGCTACCATTGTTTTTGTTGCATGTATTCACTCTTTGGAAACGGAGTGGGATCAAGTTATTCCATGAGATTAAGTCCTCAGGCAAAGGTCAAAAACGAAGGTGTCAGGTTCTCTACACTGTAATGTCCAGAAATCTGCTGGAAGAGAATAATGCTCTCCCCTTTGGTTTCTCGTGTGGGTGTAATCAGTTAAACCATCGGTGACCATCAGTGCTCTCCCACAGTGTGCTCCCTTTCAGTGGTAAGGATATAGCTCTGGGTTAAGACTTCAGCACTTAGGGTTAAGCTGCAGGCAATGTATGGGGGGCATTAGAGTTCAATGTTCACATGCTAACTGTGTGTGTGCGTGCATGTGTGTGTGGTTTCAGAGCTGTAAAACAGTCTCTATTGAGTTTGTGTGTGATTGCTTTATGTGAGCACAGTGTAGATGAGGACTTCTCATTCCACCTGCCTGAGGTCTGTGTGTGTCTCGGCCCCATTCTAGCGTGCGCGCTTGTTTTCTCTCGGTCTCCCTCCCTCCCTCCCTCCCTCTCTCTCTCTCCCCTTGATGTGGGTGGGGCCCCGCTGAGCTCTGAGCTCATGTTAGTTGTTCTGACTGAGCAGCGAGGAAGGTCACAGTCGCTTAGGAGACCTAGTCTTCCCTAAGCACCGCCTCTCTCGCTGCTGCATCATCGCACGGAGGACGGAGCTCCTGCTTTTCTTTTGGCTCCATCGTTTCTCGTCGGCCGCCTCGAAGCGAGCCGAGTCTCCCTGTGTGCAGAACGCCTAGATGATGCTGTCCGCTGGAGTGTGAGCATATTGCTGCCGGAGCACTTAATATTTCATCAGCTTCCTCTCAAGACGATCTGATGTGCTGCTGGAACTGAGGTTAGGATGGCCGTCTGTCAAGTTCTGATGTAGCGAGTATTGCGGTACCACACGGAAATGTTGCTGGCGCAGAGGTTGGAAAAAGGCTCTCATGCCGCATCAGTGCGCATCACATTCTGGCTTTTAGAATTATTTTTTGTTTCATTGCAGTGTGATGTGGTTGGACATTTTGTTTTGGTGAAAGTGTGTGTTTGTGTTCTCTGTTGATCTGAGCTTTAGGGCATAGATGGACAGATGGAGGTTATTAAAATGCCCCGCTTCAAGGACTCCTTAGAGGCATTCTACAGAACTCCAGTCTGTGATAAGCATATTCTCTCGGATTGTCAGCTAATGACAACATGAGTTTGTTAGCTGGCTGCTGGCTTGCTGTAAGCCATATGCTGTTGTCATCATGAAGTCATGTCACACGTTTAATATCTTAATATCCTTAAACCTATTTGTGGTGAATGCAAGCATGATATAACATCGATACCGGGCGGACTAGGATTGGTTGAAACAGCGGTTATTGATTTACATAAATTAAATGGTACCTCTAGGTAATGTATTTACACTCATAAAATCCAGAGCACTGAAACAAGTAATGGGCTTTGTTGTGGTGGACTTTAATCAAGCTAGTTAAAGACGACAGGCAAACTGTCATGTCTCCTCACTGTCCTCTATCCACATCCTTGTCTAGGTGGTCCACCGACAAGGAAGCCTGTGACTCATATTTAAAAAATATGGATTATGTAATAAGCATATTCTGCATATTAATATCGGATACCCAAATGGCTATGCATACAGGAAGGGAAACATGGAAAGCATCTGCCACAAAATCGACCCAGTACACAGGTGTTATTCGTGGCTTTGTTCCAAAAGTACCTCTTCAGTTTTGGTTCTTGATTGAACTAGACACTGGCACGATCTGGTTAAAGCATTGGTAATTACATGTAATGGACTCGGTTGACTGTTGGTTAAACAAACGTTCTGTCAAGGATTGCTGAGGACATATTCTGTCAGTCTGTCTCCCAGGGCTCCTCCTCTTCCTAGACCTGTTTGGTCGTTGGCTGGTGTAAGACCAGAGGCTGAGTATTTGCCATATGACAATCTCATATTGCATACATTACGTACTTGATGACTCACTCACCTTACTGTTACTCGCCCCAATGGTTTCCATATAAAGCCAGGCCTTACCGAGCTTAGTTCATGACTGCAATGACCCTGGCTTCAAACATGACCTCGCCCTGATTTCACTCTGACCCAGTCACTGTAAAACCGACTGGCTCCATCCTCCCTCTTTTTTTGTTCCAGGTGAATTGATTTTCATCTATGGTATCAATCTATGGTATCGACTTTGTTTGCAAGTCACGTGTTGAAGTCCATTAACTAAAACCATCCCACGTTCTTGCTTGCCTCCTTGACTTATGATTGGTGAAAGCTGCTAATGTAATAGGCTAAACTTAAGAGGACGAATGTCCATGGTCAGCTCCGGGAGGGATTGAGGGAGGGAGGGGCAATGTTTTCAAACCGAGGCAGTCAGCATAGCTTTAGTATTTAATAGCAACAGTTGTGCAACTTATGCATAGCTGCACTGCAGCAGTGAGCGAAGGACACGCAGCAGCCTGCTCCCTCCTCAGGCCCAGCAGCTCTGCATCCTGAGCCAGGGCATTTCCTCAACAACATCCCAGCAGTATCCCACCTCTTTCAGCAATGTGGTGAAATATGAAACGCATGCTCAGAATGCACCCAAGACCCGACCGCAGTATCGGGGGAAATTCTTCATTCATTTTCATAACTGTTTGTTTACTCTGCCTTGGAGTGGGTGTAGCGGCAAAAAGGGTTGTGGCAGCCAAGTGGGGCTTAGCTTGGGGTTCAGTACTGTGACAGTATGGGGGTCTGTGCACCCTGCTGTCCTACCTCCACTGGGTTCAGTTTGGGGTTCAGTGCTGCTGTGACGGTAAGGCGGTCTGTGTCCTGCTGTCTAGGGCTGTCACTTTTTATTTGAATATGACGTGACATATCTGTATTGAGATATATACAATCAAACCTTTTTTTAAAGTGCCACGTTGTGTAGCGCTTTTTTTACAGTCTATGTTTGCCCTCTCATCCATTCGTGGGCATGCTAATCAAACAAATGATATGTCCTGATTCAAAAATGGATAACGCACAGAGCAGCCAGCCTGAGTGGTAAATTGCAACTCCAAGTCATCCCCACTGACAGCAACATGCCGCCTTGGTGGGGAGACACCGGCTGCAACAAATACCTGCTTCTCTCAACATAGTCGTGCATTAATCTGTGTGTGCCAGGCTCGTCTGTGCTCTGAACGTTTGTTCTCCGCCGCAGGTAACCGCACTTTATCCAGATCAAGTTGATAGATTGGTGTTTCTAGCAAACAACGTTAAGAAACTATAATTTCTTGCAGATAGGCTGTAGGCTTTACTCCTACTGCGGTCTCCTGTTTAAATTGTCATGTCGTTGTTTGCGCTGTGTAGTTTCGATTCTGTTTTTGTTTTTCATTGCATAGCCTAATTTTGTGATATGCATAGTGGCACTTGATATTGATTAAGTTGATAACCTGTTTCAAACAAAGGGGATATGGCCTACGTCCTGTTTATGTCTTCTCTTGTCTCGTAATACATTTGTGATTGAATCTCTGTTACGGTTTATATTGGATATCCGTTCAAACTAGATTTTTCTCAAAAGTGACAGCCCTACTGCTGTCCTACCTCCACTGGTGTTTGGTTTAGTCCTGTGACAGTAAGGCATTCTGTGTGTCCTGCTGTCTTATCTACACTGGGTGATCGTTACCCGACTCTCCCATCAACCACTCTTAACGTCCCTCCACTCCGGCTGTATACCGGCCGTTGATCCTCCTGATTAGATTCATCCTCTTCCCATCGCCGGGATGACCTACTCGGTCGATTTAGTCACCCCCTCCCCCCGCCTCCACCCAGCAGCCTCTCTTTAGTCCTCGAATAAGTACAGCATAACATGTCCTCTCAGTGGAAGAACTGTGCTTGCACGGTAGAATAACTCTTTATGATGCACTGGTTGACCTCAGAAAACACTGCAGGAAAAAAGAGCTGCATCCATGACCATAATGAATACATTACTCCGCTCTCCACACAGGCTGTATGCGCTATCGGGATCCAATGGACCATAGTTCTGCAGACTGCTGTTGGTGTGTGAGCCCTGCTGTTTTGCCTGTTTACACAGACATGAATACAGTTCTCTATCTAGCCCTAGGAACAGTAATTTCCATACAACAGCATGCGTTGGCCCAATGTCTCACTGGGGCTTATTATGTGAAGCAGAGGATGCACAGCATGCCCCATTCAAAGATCTATGTCATGAAATAAGCAGCCATTCTGCACATAGCTGTATGAATACATTATTCATTCGTTGTTATAACTCGCACTGTCACGCTGTAATGAGTTTAGCATATTTTCACCATCATTCAGTATATACTTCGACACGATTCTTCTCCATGCTTCAGTCATGTAATTGCCTATGGACAGTATATCAGTTAATTCCTGTTTCCAATGGCCCTCGCGTCCACACTTTGCTGTTGGACGAGGCGGAGGTGTAGTGGGCGGAGGGTAGAGATGACAGGGTATTCTGTCAGCTCCAGGGCTGCGTGTGGATCTGTGTGAGATCCTAATCTCTTCAGACTGTGACAGTGCACCTCTCCCCAGGCCCAGCTTGCTTGGGCGTTGTCTTCCTGCTCTCAGAGCCCTTGAGATAAAAGATGCTAACCGAGCAAGGGAAAGTGTTTACAGATACGCGACAGTCGGTGTACTATGCGCGCTAAGCTAAATACACTATGCTATTTATTTACAAAGATGCTAAAGCAAAGATGCTAGCATGGGAAAGTCTTTACAGATACGTGACAGTCTGCTGGGGTTGTAAAGGTTCAGGAGGTAGGGTGTGTTGGCTGGTACCCGATTGGTTACTAGTGGTTGTTAGTTCGATCCCCGGCTCTGCCTGGCCGGCCACTGCTCCCTACGAGCTGGCTGATACCTTGCATGGTTCACACACCACCGTCGGTGTGTGGATGTGTGCATGCATGGGTGAATGTAAGGCGATATTGTAAAGCACTTTGAGTGGCCACTGGCAAGAAAAGCGATGTATAAATGCCTGTCCGTGTACAGGAAGTATCTTCACCTCTGAAGGCGCAGGCACTCAAGACCTCTGTACCCTCCCCGCAGGTGTGTCTCCGAGCTCGCCGCTAGACGATGTCCGCCATGGTGTACCCGCGAGAGGAGAAGCTGGAGAAGCTCTCCCAGGAGGAGATCATCTCCAACACCAAGCTGGTGATCCAGGGGCTGGAGGCGCTGAAGAACGAGCACAACTCCATCCTGCACAGCCTGCTGGAGACCATCAAGTGCCTGAAGAAGGACGAGGAGGCCAACCTGGTGCATGAGAAGTCCAACCTGCTGCGCAAGTCGGTGGAGATGATCGAGCTGGGACTGGGCGAGGCGCAGGTGAGACCCCACCCCACCCCCCACCCCTCATCCTGGGCCGTGGTTTGAGTTAAGATGGGATATCATGCCGCCAGGTGTGAGTGTGATGGCCATTACAAGCCATCTGGTTATGTCCTGTGCCCTAGTCAAGGGACATCACTAGTGGGTGTGTCCACCTAGATGTACACTGGATAGCTCAGTCCACCAGCCTACCCAGTGGACCGTGGCAAATGTTGCTTATCTATCCATCATACATCTAGGTGGACATGCCCAATAGTGATGACACTAGGACACAGGTGGCACCTGCTGGCATAATATCATCCCTTTAATGAGTTGTATGTTCCATTGTTTGCTTGTTTCTCTCATGAACAATTGTCTTGTGTCTAGAGCCTTCTGTGTAGGCATTTGTAAGCAGTTCCCCCCCAAAGCTGCCTCTGCATACTGATTGACTGGTCTGTGTTTGTTTATCATGGTGGTACAGAAGAGTGAAGAGCGAGTAGACGCCCAATGGAGAATGAAATGGCTCAATCTATGCCATTATTTAAAAGTTGATTATTCAATATGTATTGGAGGCAAAACCTTAGTGTGCATCATGTAAGGCTTGTGTCACAGAGTGGTTTACCATCCCTGTTCCCTTCCGCTGAGTGTTCTATTCAGAGTTTATTCTACTTCATTTAAGAATGCTCGATCCTGATTGGCTGGGAGGGGTGCATTAATCCGGCGTATTGCCCGCTGAATT
>JAOPUA010000044.1:5690398-5701578 GCA_027122455.1 Trisopterus luscus
TATATGAATTGTTTTATTATGTTGGCCGGCGCGAAGTAGAATAAACGGAATAATCACCTCAAGGCAGGGCAATAAACAGTTTGATATGCCCGGCTCGCGGAAGGTAAGCCGTCCACTAGCCGGGCATATCAAACTGTTTATTGCCCGGCCTCTCGGTGATTATTCCTTACTTATTTTATTACTTATTGTACACAAGGGTACAAATTTCAGGCTTCGTTCCTCAACAGTCACATAGCAGCAATGTTAAATGATAAAGTAAATACAGATACTAAGAACTAAAAAATTAAAATGAGTATAAATAAGTTGCATCATCAATGGATCAATAATAATAAAATAAAGTAGCACTCAAACAGTGGTAATAATAAGTAATGAGCTGTAGTTAAGTGTTCAAGTGGCAGTGGTGCCAGCTACTAGCGTTTCCACACAGCTTCCTCCTTCTATTAAGGGCCATGAAGTCTGACGATGATTCACCCAGACGCCGCCCTCCTCCGCCACAACATCCAGTGCTCCGGGTCTCCATTCCCTCTGTCCTCACATACGAGGTCTCACCCTCTCTGCCTCCTCCTCACTCCTCCACCCCAGGTGATGATGGCGCTGTCCAACCACCTGAACGCGGTGGAGTCGGAGAAGCAGAAGCTGCGGGCGCAGGTGCGACGGCTGTGCCAGGAGAACCAGTGGCTGCGGGACGAGCTGGCCAACACGCAGCAGAAGCTGCAGAAGAGCGAGCAGAGCGTGGCCCAGCTGGAGGAGGAGAAGAAGCACCTGGAGTTCATGAACCAGCTCAAGAAGTACGACGAGGACGTGTCACCCACGGTGAGCCGTTCCGCTTTGCTGACCGTCTTCCCCCCGTGGAGGGGGATCTTAGGGGTCTAGTGGGACGCTGCTCTGTGCTGCCATGTTAGTGTTGGGCATCGTGCTGCCTGCAAATGTCAGGACTACAGATTCACTCACTAGCTTCTGCATGAGACTCAAGACTCACCCGTTCAGAGTTCACCTGGACTCAGTCCTAGCTATCTTTGTTGTATACAGGGACGGGCTTAACCTAACAGTTGTTAAGTTAATTGTTCTTGGCACCTGTTCCACGAACACTTTTACTGTATGGACAGCAATATATTGTTTCTCCTTTGACAAATGTACTTGTTGTAAGTCATTTTGGATAAAAGCTTCTGCTCAATGCCCTAAATGTAAATGTACTGGCATAATTGCGATCCTCTTCCATACGAATATGTCTGAAATTGTTGAATTTTTATGCAGTGAACGAGGAAACCAAATATATCGCCTGCTACCCAGCAGGCCATTTCTGTATATGTATTTTATGTTTTAGAGCTAATTGGATATTATCGGTTTAAATCCGCACACAGCTCTTCTTTATCGACTTGATTAGAATCCCTGCTACAATTGGAGGCCATTTTGGATTTAACTCCACTGCGTATGTATCAGCTAATGTCTTTATCAGGCAGAACACTGGGCCGCTGGCCAATCATGAATTAGACGATTGACGTCCAGGCAGGAGGGGCGGGGGAAGGGCCCTGGTGGTCGGCTTCTTATTGATCTGCCGGCAATTATGAATACGGGCTCCCTCTGACCTTCTCCTTAGTCACCCAGAGAGGGTGCAGCATGGGCTCACACATCCTGCCTAGCTCAGCAGTATCCCCACCCCCTGGCCTGGAGCAATGGTCGTTTGTTGTAGTCTGAAAGCAGCCGGTTTCTTTTATGTCATCGGGGGGACCACTCGCCTAAGAATTTATGATAATGATGGTGTTTTTTAATTGTGTGTGTGAGTAGCAGGAGGAGAAGGGTGGAGAGACCCCCAAGGACAACCTGGACGACCTCTTCCCTAACGATGAGGAGGAGCAGGGCCAAGGCAGTAAGAACCGATTCGTTACAATCTCCCATGTGTGCTGTGTGTCTAGGCTTAAATTACTTGAATACTTTCACACGCATTAAAAACACTCTGTAGGCTGAAACACCGTTTCTGGGCTGCCCCTAAAGCAAAGTTGTTCCTCATAGACTAGTGGACGTTGGTTCAAGCCCTTAGTCAACTAGTCGTCATCAGAAAATGGTTGGAGTTCCAGAATGTAACATTATTTACCATGCTACTTAAAAAAAAAAAAGAGAAAAAAAAAACCCAGCATTAATGAACCTTTTACAAGTTGTATTAAATTAGCATGTGTACGGAGCGAGCGCCCCACCCAACAAATGCAGTTTTAACTATTCAGTAATAACCTGAAACAATAAT
This sequence comes from Trisopterus luscus, assembly GCA_027122455.1. Taxonomy (NCBI): domain Eukaryota; kingdom Metazoa; phylum Chordata; class Actinopteri; order Gadiformes; family Gadidae; genus Trisopterus; species Trisopterus luscus. The sequence goes on from JAOPUA010000044.1 coordinate 5,692,638, forward strand.
CTGACCCTGACTGAGCATTGCCACTTTCTGTGTCTGCTGTTTCAAAATGCCACCATGAGCGTTTCATACACGTGTAGCTATAAAGGATTCAACCCCTATTTGATCGTTCTCTTTAAAGATTCTTGTCCCGCGACTGTCCAACCAATGAAAATTTGCTTGCCTAAGACTCTTCTCATCGTCTTCCGTTTGATGGACTATCATCAGGCAGCCCTACCCCACGCACACTGAGACCTTCTTTGTTTGGATGCACTTATCAGTGGATCATGTATCTGCATGACTCATTCTGTCATTGCCTCATCATCGGGCCCTTATCTTGACGATTACCCCGCCTCCCCCCCCCCACGCCCCACAGTGCCCCACCAGCACAACAGCGCGGCGGTGGCGGCGGCCCAGCAGGGGGGGTACGAGATCCCGGCCCGCCTGCGGACCCTCCACAACCTGGTGATCCAGTACGCTTCACAGGGCCGCTACGAGGTGGCCGTGCCCCTCTGCAAGCAGGCGCTGGAGGACCTGGAGAAGACCTCGGGCCACGACCACCCCGACGTGGCCACCATGCTCAACATCCTGGCCCTGGTCTACAGGTGAGATCTTATCATCGTTCCCATCGCCTCGGGGCCATCATGCTCCACATCCTGGCCCTGGTGTTCAGGCGGGGAGGGCCGTCCGCAACTCTCGCTCACCTCGCCTCTCTTCAAAAGTTGGATAAATGGGGTGATGTTATGCCACCAGGTGTGAGTAGCCATTTAGCCATAACAAGGCAGTTGAAAGTCTGCCTGCCTGCATATATCTAGGTGGACACTCCCACTTGTGATGTCACTAAAACACAGGAAAATGTTGATTTTTCAATGGATTGCAATGGCTAATCCCACTCACACCTGGTGGGATAATAGCCACACCACTCACCTCGCCTCTCTTCAACAGTTTAATTAAAAGGGTGATATTATGCTTATGAGTGTAATTGGCCAGTACAAGCCACTCACACCTGGTAGAATAATATCACACCTGGTGGCAAAGCATCCCGCCTTTAATGTGGCCGGGCCTAGCCTACCCTGTGTTCCTGAACCCCGCCTCCCTTGGTGGTCCTGCGCCGTACCTCCTTCAGACGTCCCGTTAACCTCTCTGCCCGTCCTCCTCGCGCTACAGGGACCAGAACAAATACAAGGAGGCCGCCCACCTGCTCAACGATGCCCTGTCCATCCGCGAGAAGACCCTGGGCAAAGACCACCCCGCTGTAAGTGTCCAGGCCGTCGTCAACCTCCCCAGAGATACAAAAAGAAAACAAAGAAAGCAAAGAAAAGTGTTCTTCGAGAGTTGAGGCCGCTTTCACTTGGTATTCAGGTCTTGGCTCCCAAAGACTTGTGTAAACCCGAGGAGATGATAGCCTCCACACTCCGACTGATAACGGTTTATTTGACATTTATAGGAATATAATAATTTAAAGCTAAAGATTATGTCCAAGCTGCTGTCAGGGACAGGCTTTAGTTGTCACACGGTCCAGTTTACATTCATCACCATTCACCTTAGTTTTCCTTTTTTGTCTTTTCTTCTTGTCCTGTGGTCAGGGCATTTGACCGTCCCACACCACAGTGACCTACAGCCGAAACATAGTGCTCCCAGTGGGAACCTGATTCTATTTCCTGCCAGTCACGCGCTCTTTTTCCCTCTCCCACTCTCTCTCGCTCTCTCTCAGGTGGCAGCCACCTTGAACAACCTTGCTGTGCTGTACGGCAAGAGGGGCAAATACAAGGAGGCTGAGCCCCTGTGCAAGAGGGCCCTGGAGATCAGAGAAAAGGTAGGACCTCCCGTCACCCCAATCCTATCGTCCTCCTTCAGCCTTGACCGTACCAGCGATCCTTTGGTTGGGTTTGGTTTGGTTAAGATGGGATTCATAGGAGCCTATGTCATTGCAGTTGGGTTACAAAGCTCTGACTGGACGGCCAGTGTGGATGTCAGCGGAAGTATGGGCTGTGATTGAGAGCGAGGCTGAGCGTCTATGGCAGTGCGGGGGTAGAGGGAGCACTGGAACTCCACCGTACAGGGAACAGTCCCTGAGCCTCAAGGCAAAACGCTCCACCGTGCTCTAACTGGTCTCTCAGAGGCTCTCCGCTAGGCTGAAGTCTTGGCGGCAGTGGCTCAGGAGGTAGAGCGGGTTGACTTGTAGCCAGAAGGTTACTAGTTTGATCCCCGACTACTCCCTGAGCAAGACACCTCACCCTAACTGCTCCCGACAAGCTTGCTGTCTCAGTGTGTGGTTGACTCCGCTGTCAGAGTGTGAATGTCTGTATGAATGGCTGTAAGTCGCTTTGGACAAAAGCGTCTGCTAAACGCCCTAAATATGAATATAAAATATAATCTTATCTTGGAACAAATGTTCTCCACTCCACCGGGTGGAGTACATTCATTCCAAGATCAGAATATATATATATTTATCATATCCATGGTTAGAGCGACGTGTCGCTGGGTCTCTGACTGCTCTCCCCCTCCTCTCCTAAGGTCCTGGGGAAAGACCACCCGGACGTGGCCAAGCAGCTCAACAACCTGGCGCTGCTGTGCCAGAACCAGGGCAAGTACGAGGAGGTGGAGTACTACTACTGCCGCGCCCTGGAGATCTATGAGCACCGGCTGGGCCCCGACGACCCCAACGTGGCCAAGACCAAGAACAACCTGGTGAGGGTCTACCCCAGGGCCCCGGTCCCCCCACTGTCTGGGTTCATGTTGGGAACCAGTTCACTTTAAATCTCCACCCACGTCGCATAGCCTTGCAGTGATTCAGCTAGTTTTCCACTTGAAAAGCTTGACCTAAATATATGGCATGTGAAGCCCTTTGAGACGCTACCTATGATGAAGGGCTATACAAATACAATTTAATTGAAATGAACCTTTTACCTGAAGTTCAAGTCATTTCGAATTGGATTTCAGTGTAGACTTTCTTCCTCCCAAGTCATAAACAAAGCCCCCAGAGTTGTCTCGGAGGCTTTGAATTACGTCAATTCTAATGTTCTCCTCCATAGCTATCCTATGGCAGGTGAGCCAGGTTGTGAGTTCCATCTTCTTTCCTCCTTATCAATGGCCTAACCAGTTCGAGTCCTGGCTAGCCTTCGTCCGGATCATCATTTATGTCTTGATGGCTTTTATTTTTTCATACCAGCAATTCCCAGCCGGGTTGCCATGGATATATTATTTCTCATTCTTTATGAGCCGCTCTCTGCTATCATCGTCGTGCTAGCCCTCTCTTTGGAGGTCCTCTCTGTGATTGGATGAGATCCTTTTGATCCATCGCTACAGCTCCCTCCTCTCTCTCCTCCAGGCCTCCTGCTTCCTCAAACAGGGAAAGTACAAGGAGGCGGAGATCCTGTACAAAGAGATCCTGACGCGGGCCCACGAGAAGGAGTTTGGATCCGTCGACGGTAAGGCCCGAGGCCCGACCTCAGCGACCCAACGGCCGCCGAGAACACACGACTGTGCATGTACATTATTACCATGTTAATACGTTTTGTTTTGGTTTAAAATCAATGCTTTAAGAAACACCGGAACTACAGGGTTGTCAGACTAATCATGTTTGGTTGAACTGGCCCATGATTCAACCTCCAACCGACATCCAATCAAAGAACTGCCCCACCGCCGGGCTGAAGTGCGCACAACCAAAGCAGTGATGATGGCTAATCGAGGTCATGATTGGTCCTCGTGGGTCTTACAATGAGCCGTGGTTACATGTGGGATCGGCTGTAATGCTGTCTGTCTGTTTGTCCCACCCCAGAGAGCAGGGTTCCCAGAGTTAAAACACGGCAGCCCTCCACGCCCAGAGGGACTCACTTGCAGACGCAAACATAAAAGAAATAAAAACGCTTGTGCAGTTTATGTTCAGTTGTGTTGTGTTTGATCTGTCAACTGGGGAATACTTTGAAATAACTTCAAGAACATACTACATGTCAGACATTTCAATGTGATGGAAATTATAATACCTTCTGTACTATCTGTCATGGATTCGTCGTCTTCGAGTAGATCAAGGGACTCATCTGCAACTGTTGCTGGGTTTGTTCTCAAACAGCGCTGCGTCGCGGGACAGTGTAGTGGAGCAGTAGCTCTTACAGATGTTTTGATTCGTGGGGTAGAGGGATTGCGGTTTTTTTTTCATCTAACATGTTTTGCACATAATATTAAATACTTGCACATTACTTGGGTAACAATGCTGCATTGGGTGCATTGGGGCCATGCTATTGCTGTGTTGCTAGAATATATCATATCTTGTTGAGAGTATTCAAATTGGCTGCTGGGTGTTTCTATTCCCAGCCCAAGCAGGATAATGTGTCTTATGTTAGTTTGTTTGTTAGTTTACTTTACGTCGTGATTCAGAGTCCTCTGTATGGTGTCCTCTTGTACTCAGTGTGGGAACCTCTGCTCTGTGTGTGTGTCTGCAGCTGAGAACAAGCCCATCTGGATGCATGCAGAAGAGCGGGAGGAGATGAGCAAGGTGAGACCCTATTCCAACTCCAAGGAACCTCAATTCAGCTTACAGTGACAAAGCGAAACCAAAAACTGCAGAGCAATAATCTGGGGACATAATCATAGACTTAGAACTTCACACTGAAAGTTCGGATTATCTTTTGTTTATTTTGTTTAATTTGCCACTGCTGCCCACATATAAACTCTAGTTTAGTCCTCTAATGATGTGGTGTAAACATCGTGCAGAAATTCTGCTCTTCCAGTTTGATCCCAGAGCCACCCCCACTCATGCTGTGTTTTTCTTCCTGCTGCTTGTTTTTCACTTCCAGGGCAAGCACAGAGATAACACTCCCTATGGGGAGTACGGGGGCTGGTACAAGGCCTGCAAGGTCAACAGGTGAGCTGCCAGGGTTGTGGCCCCTCAGGCAATCATTAACGCGCGTGCATGTTGTTTCATAGCGGCAGTTTTAGTGCATTTTCCACTGGAGGATACCAAAACGGTTTAATCATGTTGTGTGTTTCGGACCCAGCCCCACGGTGAACACCACCCTGAGGAACCTGGGAGCGCTGTACCGCCGGCAGGGCAAGCTGGAGGCTGCCGAGACCCTGGAGGAGTGCGCCCTGAGGTCTCGCAAGCAGGTTGGCACAGTTTCCCCTTTGTTGACCCGTCCAGACAGCCTCCAAGGCCGCCCCACCGTTTTAGACGGGGTCTTATTTGTGGCTGTGCTGGATGGGTTTGTGGTGTGGACGGGCAGGGCAGTGGATCTCACCGTTTCCCCCCTTTCTCTCTGCCCTCTTTCCCCCCCCTCCCTTGGATCCAGAGCAATGCAGTAAGTGGGTTTCTTGCTACCATTTAGCTCCACCCTAGTGCAGCCCATCCACCCATTTGCCATGTCTCATTCTGCTCACACCGCCTCATTTGATGCCACTCTGAAGTGAACAAATTTCATCCTGTCGAATCTTCAGAGACATCAAAACCACCACATTGCTTCTCCTCCAAACTGTAATGAAGACCATTTTGACTCATCACTGTAGTTCATGATCCGCATAATGCTATCACTATCCATTCAACCATGTATCGTCTGTCTGTCGCTTTCTCCCTGTCTGTGTCTGTTTGTTCTTTCTCCTTTTGTCCTCATCAATCCCTGTTTCTCTTCCCCCTCCCCAGGGCATCGACCCCATCCACCAGACGCGTGTGGTGGAGATCCTGAAGGACGGCGAGGGCGACCGGCGGAGGAGCCGGGACAGCCTGTCCAGCGTTAAGTATGAGAGCGGCTCAGAGACCGGCGAGGAAGTGAGTATGGGCGTCGAGTGGAACGGGGTGAGTACAAATCCACTACAGTGCCTCCCTTCCTCCCTCCTCCTCCTCCCACACCTGCACCTCCATATCAGGCCTGTGGCCTAGGGACACGCACACCACCAGACACAAGTCCTGTGGTGAAACGTATAGAGTTGATACACCGGGCCATAGTGGTGCATTCGGCGCTACGTTATAAACTATAAGTCTGTTCCCCCTGAACCAAGTCATCTTGGTGTGTGTATCCTAGTCGGTCCAAGTCTAGGACAGACTGGGATGCATGTAGCTCAATTCGATGAACCAACATAGCCTGGTCCCTCTAAAGCTGATTGAATGTCTTGGCGATGCCGACTGTAATGCGTGACTTCGCTTAGCACATGAATGAAGCCTGAATGCATTTGTCTATTAATAAGTGGCTTGTGTTGTCGATGTGGCATGTTGCTTGAACTGCTTCCACGGAGCAACAGAAGGGGGGACCAGGAACAGACTCCTGATGGGGCCTCTTGGTGGTGTCTCCAACATAGCGTGATTTTTTTTTTTTTGAGTGGAATGATGAACTACCAACCTATCTTCTTAAGGAGAACGCACATTATTTCTAACATGCTAACTAGGAACCCCTCTTGCCTTTTGTCCACCCAGACAGGGCTTGGCTTTGACGCTCGTATCAACGTTGCGTTTCTGCCCTCATGGCTTCATAATAGACATGTATTCATAAATTAGGCTCATTGATAAACCAGTGACTAAGTTTCACCACCGCCACCAAAGCCCTGGTTGGAGTCTGTGACTGTCGCTCCCCGCTAGACCGGTTTACCCATATTTCCCGTCATCACCGGCCCACTCGCACATGCATGTAGGCCTGCCAGCTGGTCAGACTCCACCATAACATCCTGGCACTTGCAGACGCCATCTGTGTTCACCTTGTCTGTGTTTTGCATTTTAAAAAGCGCACCACCCTTTGTTTTACCTACTACAATGTACTCAATGGCGTCATGGGTGGCTGTGAGGATATGGCTTGTGTATGTTCATGTACGTCTTCTAAGGGAACACTTCTACAAATAAATGATCAAACATTAAATGTAGTCTTTGCGGAGCTGTTCGAAAGAGTATTTAAGATGCACACCAGTCAAACGTGCTTATCAAGAATACGTTATGGATTTTCCTCCGAGCATGAGCTGGCATGCAGAGGAATGCGCGACAGGGCCTAGATCCACGCCTAACCTCATAAACGCCAGAGCAGTAAACGTTGTGTCGTCATTCTTGATCATGCTGTAACATTCACTTGCTTCCTGCTAAACACTCCTGCACTTTAACCAGAGATCATGTGTGTCGTAGCAACCAGGAGATTAAAAAACAATGCTTGTGAACTTCCATCCATCCATTTATCCAAACTGGTTTATTTAATGACACTAACGAGAGTTGCCGAAGGCCTCACCAAATCGATTTTACGATCACCGGTTCTGAAACGTCTCAATAGCCTGTTGAGCCTAAACTTTATTTTTGTATCTGAATTCCCTCATCGCTGGTCCACTCTGTATTAATTAGATGTGACCTGCGTTTCTGCTGATGAATTATAAATAGCGTTGATTAAATTCCCAATGGGAGGGTCAATAGATTAAACTACAGGCTCATCAACGTCTAAACCGTTTCTCTGGCCTTTCAGACCTCATTATAGTAATCTGGGGCCATTCTTATCCATTTTCATTCATTTATAATACAAAACTGAAAATCACTTATTCACTAAGAACGGAGGAGTTCTTAGGAAGGTTAGGGAGGGTCCTAAAAAGTTGAAGGCCTCTTAGCGGAGCAGATGCCGCTTTATCATCCTCACTCAATGGCAAGAAGTTGATGTTGTCTCCCAAAGTGTAGGTCATGTCCTTCAGAATGTAGCAGGGTAATGTCATGGCAGCCATTGCATGATTTCATGTGTAAACAGCACTGGCAGAAGTTAATCAATGAGGTAGAGGACGGTCGTCTCCTCGGCTTGTTTCACCGATCGTCCGGTGACGTGTTAATGTGTGCCTGTCTGTTGTGGTTGCTGCACGTACTGTTGTGTTTGGCTGTGACCTGCTATAACTTGGCTGCTTCTGGCCGCTTGCATGCATCCATACCTGCCTACCAGTGCTTTCCTTCCCCCTCCTCCTCCTAAGCTAATTCCATGTCTCTAACGCTCTCACCATGACAACACTCTCGCCATGACAACCAATCAGCCTCTGGAAGCACAACCCCCCCCCCCCCCTTCCTTCCCCCTCCCCACTGGGTGGATTGTACTCCCTCTCGACCATCCATTTCACACGTTCTTATGAGACCTTAGTCATCCTAGACAGACGCAGGGATATTCTGAGCCTAGAATTAACCTAGTTTATATTTCAGCCTTTGATTTCCTCATTCTGCTAGTCTTACACCAGAACCAGATTAGCGTTGAAATGGGCTAGACTTTGAAACAAGCTAGACTTTGAAACGGGCATCCTAAAACACACAGTGGTTCTCTCCAAGCTTGGTCCAAGCACCACTCGAATAAATATATATAGATTAATCCTGCTGGATCGCGGGGGAGACTGGCAGCATATGGCTGCTGCAGAGTCCTGCAGATGTCCTCTGTCTGCAGTGGCCAGTCACCGGCCTGCTGCTGCCTGCCAGCCTCACCTCTGCCAGAGACCAGCGGCTGAGTCACGGTGACTGAGTCACCGTGACGGGGCCCTGCCAGGGCGCACCGCCCAGTCACTCTGCAGACGCAGGCTAAACACAGGCCTGCTGTTTATTTATGTACACCGAAATAGAAAGGACGCTGAACAGGGAAATTCGTTTTAATTCTAGCCATGTCGTATTGCTAGGTTAAAATGCATTTTCCATGCGGGTGGGTGCATTGGTTCAGTTTGAGGCTGCATGCTGTGTTAAGCCAAGAAGAGCAGCTGTATATTTATTTCATAATTACTTGATGTAACATGGGTAACAGGGGGGTTGTAGCCTAGGGGAGTTAGGCCAGGTCTCTGCTCAAGTTCACTCCAATCTTACCATGATTGCTGTCTCTCTTTTGTCCCTTTGTTTTTCTCTCTCTCTTTATCAGGCCTAAGCCATGGATATCACTGCTCCGTCCCTCTCTCTTACCACAGCAGAAGGCTGTGGGCTGTCCTCTCTCTCTCTCTCTCTCTCTCTCTCTCTCTCTCTCTCTCTCTCTCTCTCTCTCTCTCTCTCTCTCTCTCT
>JAOPUA010000044.1:5702015-5715849 GCA_027122455.1 Trisopterus luscus
GACTAAACGGGGGACCGGCCGATGTTTTTGTTATGTTCCTACCCACCCCCCCCCCCCCCCTCGGTTTATTTCTGAACTTGGCAGCGCTTCACTTCCTCTGTGCCGCTGCGAGGGAGGGTAGCCATTGATGCGCTATCCATAGCTAGTGTCCCTCGTAGCTGATTGGATGGTTTGTGACAGTCGGGCATCGGCCTCATTTTGTTTTTGTGTTGTTGTCGTCGTCGTCATCGTCGTTGTTGTTCGCCCTGAGCTGTTCCTGAGTATCGTTAGCGGTCATTTGCTATCGCGAAAGGTGACTGAAGGCCAACAGTGTCCTCCAATTAGCTTTTATCATAGTGCCTGTATTTAGCCATGAACTGTTGTCGTGTAGTGGTTACATGATTTATTTTGACTTGTTGCCTTTTTGTTTTTATATAGCTTTGGCTGCAAGGTTATTATTAATTTATGCAAAAAACACCTAAATGTCTATTTCTACCAGAGGTACTGTAAAGTTGCGATGTCCCCTTCCTGTTTTCAGAATCCTCCCCCCCCCCGGTGCAACGGGGCGGAGGTGGTGAGGGGTGATGCCTTGTGCGTTCCCCCTCCACCTGGCATTTTTAGTATTTCGGTTTTTAACAAATATATTTCCTATTTGAGTTAATTTTATATTATTTCATTTGTTTACATTTTTATTTTTAATTTGAAATGGCTGAACTATAGAGAGGCAGTGATGTTCCTGCATCATTACCACCATCAGCCAGTTCAGTGCAACCTTGGTGTTCTGGCTCCAACAAGGAAGTCTGCCGTTGCCATGGTTATTTATTGTGAATGGTTCTCTTGGCGCATGTGAAGCCACTGCCACTATGATCAGATTTGGTTAGACGCGATGTCTGTTGAGTCTAGAGGGGGTGTGTGTGTGTGTGTGTGTGTGTGTGTGTGTGTGTGTGTGTGTGTGTGTGTGTGTGTGTGTGTGTGTGTGTGGTTGCGTCATGTAATGCAAATCCACACCGTTGACTGGATGTGGCCTCTTGACCTGTTGGTTGGTGTTAGAGTAGAGAGGCAAGTCGATCAGGTGGTTGAAAAGTCTGGATTCCATGGTAGTATTAGTGCATATTTGTGTGTGTTATAAATATGGGTAACCGTTATTGCAACACAAAAGCTTCCAGGAGTATGTTGCCTTTTTTTTTTTTTTTTTATATAGGTTTTTTGTTTTTGCACAAATGATTTCCAAGTGCTTCAGTGACTCCTCTGTTTGGACTTGCTCAGATCAGTTGTAGTGTTTAGTTTCCAGGTCAAATCATTTCAGAGGTCCTACTTCTAACCCAACGTCCCTCATAACACTCACAGTGCAAATGTAGGCTCTATTTAAACGTTCAACCGCGACCAGTGCGTTCATGCTACAGCTTTCCGCTAGGCTAACCTTGTCTTGACCCCTGGCCCCCCCCCCCACCCGCTCCTCTCCCGTTCCCCGTCGCAAGTAGGCTTTGTACTAACGCCGCTCCGAACAAGAGAGTAGAATCTGTGCACCACGTTATTATGAGAATGTCGTGTTAGTGGAATGCTGATTATTTATTGATACTGTCGGTCCTCGACATATAAAAGTATAAAGTCACTTTCATAACTCAAAAGAAGCTATGTGGTCGGTCTATATACACTATTTAGTAAGTAGGTCTACGTTATATTTGCCATTCTGCATTGTGATGATTATTGCATCAACACTTGTTGGTATTCTAAAATAAAGTTTTTCATTTGTGAAGAATTGTGAAGGCTCTTTTTCTGCTTCGTATTTGACTAGTTTTAATATAGCGAAAGCCATGGTTCAATCCCTGCTATTTGATGAGGAACTCAAGCGCCCCCTGGTGGTGCAATGATGAACTGCTCTCATAAACAGCCACGCTTAGCCCCCTAGTGGCACAGTAACGAACTGTTCTCATTATGAACACCCACGCCAGCCCCCTGCTGGTCATGACACTGCACAATGTGGCGTACGTACGGACAAACAAACACTGATAACTGGCAACTTGCCAATGGATGGATGGAAGACAAAGCAGCCTCATGTTAATTTAACAACCTTACATGAACATGCGTGTACATACTGAATGTTATGAAAACATTTCACTGTTATACAGTACATTGTAAGTAAATGGCATCAACCACTGAACTTTGTTCTTTGTATGGTCAATTACTGGTACATTGTACAATATGCCGAAGTCTATTATATAAATATTTGTATTATTTATATTTTTATGTATAAAACATATTTTTTTATACTTCTTTAAGGTCAATTAAAATGATATGTATGTATAAAAAAATATGTAAATGTATGTGTATAAAATAGAAAAATGGTTAGGCTAACCTAACCCCAAAAAATATGAAAATATATATTTTATACATAAAAAAATGAATAACGCCTGTGTTGCATTGAGGTCATGACCGTCCCGATTCCGCAGCGCCTGCTGAGCTAGGCAGGTGGTGGGGGTCCGGGTCGGGGGGGTCCGGGTCAGTGCAGAGCGGTTTCAGAGCGTGCGTGTCGTCCCCCAGGACGGCTCAGGGGCCCTCCAGCGCAGCGGCTCCCTGGGGAAGCTGCGTGACGTGCTGCGACGCAGCAGCGAACTCCTGGTGAAGAAGCTCCAGGGCAACGGCCCCCCGGAGCCCCGCAACACCAAGTAGGCGCCGCACACAAACACGCATGAGCACACAGACAAGCACACACACATGTGCACGCAAACACAGACGCAGACAGACATGGTCATGCAGACACGCATGCGCATGCAGACACGCACATGCATGAGCACGCACACATGTGCATGCAGATGTGCAACCATACAAACATGCGCATGCAGATGCACACAGATGCGCACGCAGACACACGCAACACCCTCCCTCCTGAGGATGCTTCGCCATTAGACCTTTGAATCCTAATTCCAGTGTTGTCTTTTTAAAGGGCAAAGTGTGCGGACCAATCAAAATCAACCATTACTTTGATTTGGATTTTTTTCCACTTTAGTTTTTTTCTTGTTTTTGTAAAGACTTTGTTAATATTCAAATGTGGCTAAAGACACTTGTATTTTGTACCTTTCCACATTGAACATTAATACTATATTTTGCGCTATTTATATTAGCTAAGCATACTTCTGAGTAGCAGAACCTGCCACCACCAAATGACACACACATCAGGGTCATTCATAGAGTATGGACAACAGAGAGGCTAATATACAGGACACCCTGGACACTGGGCCAAAGCTAAGACCAGTATCACTGACCCCTATCTGTTCTACCCTCTGTAGCATGAAGAGAGCGGCCTCCCTCAACTACCTGAACAAGAGTAATGAGGACCCCTTCCAGGTGAGAGAACAAAAAAATTAGGATTCATTCATTCATGTTTAGTATTTAAAACCTGCCTCTAGTCTAACCTCCATCTTGTGTCCTGTCCATGCTAATGTCCTTTATTTTATCCTGATTTATTCTCCCTGCTCTGCACAGACTCGCGGCCCGGGTCATCTGAAGGAGAGTCGGGGCCTGAGCTCCAGCACCATGGATCTGTCCAGCGGCAAGTAATGCCTCCCAGCGGTCTACTGGACGCCCTCTGCACACATGGCCAATACCGGCTCTCTGGCGCCCCCTTCAGGCGGCGTCGACAGCACTACCACCATCATCCCTACACCCGGCACCAGTTGTAGAACTATCCCTGTTGGGGCGTAGTCATGACGACAGCAGTTCCAATTTGAACCCAAGGCTTTTTTTTTCTGTTTTCCCGGTGTGTCACTTTCACGTCTAATTTTTTTGTTATTTGAGATTCAACGTTTTTAGGTGTTGACTTATGCTCCTTCACAAAAGAGATTTGAAGGCGAGGGCCAAAACAGATGTGTGTGGACCTTTCTTGCATGATTATGATGATTTAATCCTAAGCTTTCTCAAATGCAACCTCAAGTTTTTAAACAAATTCAAATCATTGTGACTGTCTCTTGTCTGATTATCTCATGCCATGACTGACAAACATCACTTGGTTAAATGTTTTGGTTGTGGTCATCCCTAAATCGTTGTATGTGTTCATTTCTTCCTGTGCCATCATTTCCCATTGTGCAGATTTTAGTTTTTATGAACCAGAATACTGACAATACTTTGCTCTGTCAGGTAGAACTTGATTTCCATTACCCTGTGATAACATGTATGTATCTAGACGTTTTAGTTTTAGATGAGTACAGTTTTGCCTGTTGAGATTCTGTCTGGGTGTAGGTGAAAGCTTTGGGAATGGGCTTGTATGTTTGTGCTGGGATTTTAGCCATATGATTTCAAGTCATCGCGGATGTTCGGTTTGTGAAGAAAAATCACGGGAACTCTGTTCAAGGGTTCTTCTTAAATAGGCTGCTGGTTTTTATTTTATCTCATCTCCACATCTCAAGATGGGAGAGTGTGGACCGTTTGTGTGATCCTGTTTGATCTCTTATCTGATAGCCGTTTTTGTGGCGTTAAATAATGTCTGCCTGTGTGTGGACCTCAGGCTGCTTCGGGTCAGGAGGAGTGTGGAGATAAGACCCAAAACGACACTATAGGATAGACTCTTGGGTGTAGCCTGGGAATGTTCGGTTTAGCTGAACACAGACCCAGGGTGGTGTAAGACTAGGGTGACAGTGCTCTCTCTCTCTGCTGCTGATGGTTGCTATGTCTTCCAAGTACCTGGGTTGTAGCTGTAGACTGGAATTGATGACTTTGCACAGATCTCTGACTCTTTTTGTTGATTACATGAAAACTAACTGGAATATTGTAATATTTGTTCAAAATTTGTTTGGCTTTTTTTTGTGTCTCTTGCTTCCCTTGTTTTTTCACGAGATAGGATTTGAGCTCAAGTTGACATCTTGACCGTGCAGGACTATTATCAGGGATGTTAGGGGACATAATTTAAGTGAATAAGAATCATGTTTGCAATCGTACATATATATGAGTGATTCTTCAACATATCTTGTTTGGTTAAATACTCCATGTTCTCTCACTGGCTGTGCAAAATAAAACCCTTGTTTGTCCTTTCATTGTGTGGTTTTGAGTGAATGTTTTTTCCAGATCTCAATTTCATCAAAGCTAAATTATGCTTTGATCTTAATTTCCCTTTTCTCAAGGATGGGGGTCATGTGAGGATCGGCACTGAGATAAGCTAACAATCATGGTGTAGATCTTTTCTGAGTTGTCCTGAACATACATAAATAGATATATCAGCATTTCTTAGCTGCTAGTCATTACATTCTGTAATGTATACCCAAAGCTAAACAAAAAAAGATTTAAGCTCTATATATCTAAATATCTAAATATAAGCATCACACATGCTCAGTTTAACTCCCATGCATACCTACATGTTGGGGGCCATCCAGTAAGATAAAACCCATCCACCAGAGGGTCGCAGTGTTGCCTTCCTTATCCCCATCCACTGCAGCGTTGCCTTCCACCTCCCACCCCCCTCGCCTCGCCATCCCGTTGGCACCGGAAGCAGCCGAGGGAGCCCGAGTCAGACCGAGGGTGAACTAGAGTGGGGAACCAACTTACAGCGCGCCGAAGAAACTCCCTCTGTTCCCCCAGACCCACCGACTGGTTTGGCGGTCGGTAGCTAGGAACACCGCGGCGCTGGGAGCTTTGCGACGTGGAAACACAGACACCGTACGTGGAGATAGAGACAGAGATGGCCGTAGTGGAGCAAAGTACCGCGTTTCACCGCCTCGCAGCGTCGCTATCCTAGGTTACCTGCGATCCACGACCGCCGCAAACTTTTTTATCCGCGTCGCGCTCCTCCGCCGCCTTCCGCGGAGAGTGTGTTCCTCCCCCCCACCTCCGCGTCCTAATACGCTTTGCGACCTCCTCCCGGGAGTTCTTATACATGTTTGAACCGTCTTTAGTTTCTCAGGAACATCCGAGTTAGCCCGTGAGACCCGGCGGAGGAGGCACCAGTGGTCGGCGGTCCTACCTCCACGCAGGCGCTCCCCGGTTGATCCTTTCCAGTCAGTCTCCCGTCGCTTGGTGAGCAGCTGCCCGGTGTCGCACCACCACCATGGAACTATCCGCACTACACGCACACCGCGGAGAAACTCTGCGGCAGAGGAGGACTCACTCCCCGGCGACCCGCAGGACAATGCCGGCTATGGGCGCGCTGTACGCGGTGGGCATCGTTTGGTTCCAAGGTGAGTTACTGGTCTCTGGTTACCCTGCAAACCACAAGGGCTCTCAAAGTTTCCAGTTCCAGCTCTGAACCTCCTTACCAGGATGATCAAATGGCCGCACATTAAAGCTTTCTGGAAGTGGAACAAATTGCTAATATTTTGATTTGGATAAACATTAAGTATATTGGGAACCAGAATTGTATCCATTGTGGTTTTTGTTGTAACCTTTTTTTTTACACGGCATTGAGTGTGACGCATGAAATGCAAAGCATTTACTCGAAGTGTATTCAATGCAATGAATGAGTTGTACATGCATCTGCATACTGTTCCTCTATAAACTGTACCTGGGGACTCCATGATGGTGGATCCATCTATGGTAGAGCAGCCCTCTCCTATTACGCATTCTCCAGAGGATACTCAACTATCCACCAACGTAGCAGACCCGCTGGTTCTACATTATCATATTCATAAATTCCCTGAAAGCCTGTGTGAGCCAGGCCGGTTGTGTTTCCCGGCTCTTATGCAGTCATGTCCATGGATGGGATCAAACATGAATGGATTAGGAGCAGAGGCCGTGTCTGTGTGGATCTCTTCTTGCAGACTCAACACAGCCAACAACCATATTTACTCCATATGGACAAATGCAGCACACCACTTGGGCATGGCGTTTTATTACCTCGACAGAGTGAAACAGAAATCTCGGTCCAAGCTACACATGGAGCCTTCCTGTTCGCACTACCAAGGAATGTGCTTACCTTGCCAACAGCTCATCAGCTCACTTCTCATCTTGTCGGAGCGACCTGAACGTGTTATTCGATAGCCAAAGTTTGCACCATGGCACCTAATAACGCATACCTAGATGCACTTTACTATGGCATATTTTTTTTTATACTATGGTTTTAAAAAAGGCTATAAAAAGCCCCCCCTCCTCCTTGGAGTTGAAGTTTGGTCTGTTCACCTCTCCTCCCCCCCCTCTTCGCACCCTCCACATGGTGCCCACTTAGGGATGAATGTGTCCTCTGTGTGGGAGGTGGGGGGGGAGAGTGGGAGAGTTCTGCTGACCACGGTTTATTGGCGGGGCTGAATAGAGCCAGTCCAGGTACCACTGTCGACACACGCACACTTGAACTCTGCATGTCTGACTGTATTCCCCTTTCATTTATTATTGAATTCCCCTTGTTAATGTAGTGTGTAGTGATGTGGTGTTCCGGGCACAAACACACTGCTGCTGAATCTGTTTGCCGGAACACTGGTTCCAGAGCTGGCTGTGTTTTAGGCAGAATCTAAAGTCAAACGCATCACATTTTAGAAAAAATATAAAAGGTTCCCAAGGTTCCCGCACGGTCTTCCCATCTAGGCTACTAGGATAAAATATTTACTTTGTATTTATTTGGAAAGCTTCTGTTTCTCTGTTGGGTTCCTCTTTATCTCAAGTCCATTTCCCGCAGCAATGCAAAGTGCTCTTGAGGCTTCTCTCTCTCTGATGGAAGGCACTGGTAAACATCCATACTGTAAATACCAGCTCCTCCTCCCCCTCCACCCTGCCATACTCTTCACCGCAGAGGGCCTTCCAGCATTTTGCCTCCCCCCATCTCCGCCACTGTCTGTTTCTCATTTGGCTCCACGCACGCATATATATGTTTGGCTGGGATGAGTGTGTGCTCGGAGCTGAAGTATTTATTTGGAACGACGAGAAGGCTAAGCAGTTTGCCCAGAGCTGAAATATTTAGTTTGCATCCTCCTGTGCTCTCCTCTGACTGTCTCTCACCTCATGAATAATTGACTTTGCCTGACACACCTTTTTCATATGTTTTGTTTGGTTCAGACTGATGGGAATGAATGTGTGTTTCTTCATTTCAGTTGAGTATTTTTCAATGTTAACTGTCATTTTAGGATGAGGAAATCATTTCAGTGATGTCCAAGAGTTGGTTTTTACCGTTAAGTGCCCTCCTCTTGCTCCAACACTGCTGTACTTGAATGCAGTGTTTACCTTTTCTTGTTTTCTTACAAGCGCTCTGACGAGGTAGCTAACAAAACAAACTTTTTCAAACGTACATTAAGGGAATGTGGTTTTCCACTTCTGTCAACTGAGGATGATAATAATTATGGGTCTGCAGCATTGTTGAATCTTTCTTCCCTTTCTCCCTGAAGTTCTATTTGTGATGGCCTGTGTTTCTCTCTGACCCAGTTGCTATGATTTGAAGCTGCCAGGTTGGTAATTTGTGCTGTATCGGCTTGCAGTATTTTGGTTGGCTTAGATGCTATGCAGGGTCTTACAGTCTGCTGGTTTGGCTACAAATACTAATACTGTTTGATGTCAAAACTCTTTGACCTTTCAGTGGCTTGTCTTCCCATGGCTTCTGTACCCACTGGATGAAAATATAGGAATATTATTATAGGAAAGTATTATTGCACAGGTGGTATTGGATAATGCACCAAGGAAAGTGTGGCTGTGTGTAATTGGCACACACCCACTCAAGCACACGCTTTAATCCCTTAAGAGATCAGTCACATCATTGACATATCGGAGGATTAGTATATTTATGCTGGTTTCAAAATCAATGCTACACCTTGTACACTATTCACAGCATCTGGGAAGCGTGCCTTTGCCCCAATCTTGGTGAATTGTTGCAACCCATGTGGAAGGGGTGCCAACCATCAGTGTTGTGTTGTCAGAGAGGAGCGGTGGCTGGACTCTTCCAGGGTTAGCCGTGAGTCTGCCGTGCGCCAGAGAGGCCTGCGTGACAACAACACGAGCAGAGGCCTTTCACACGTGACCGTGAAACCTCCAGTGGATAGGTTGGAAATAGACTGGTGCTCCTGATCAGTTAGACCGACGCTAACAGTTTGTCCAGGCTGGGGCTTTGTTGGTGGAATCCGGTTTAAAACCTGGGGTGAAATCAACAGTTGATCTTTCATTGGTAAGCACAACTTACCTGAGAATCGGTTATCAGAAATCTGGATTTTCTGATTATAAACCTGGTCGTTTTGTGAACTACTTTCCACAAAAATGTCAGTTGGTTTGCTGTGTCTGCCCATGCAGATTATACGGTAAACTCTGATCCCTTTCCAGAAGCCATCTAAATATTATCTTTCTGGCTTGCTTTGAAAGGTGAGGTTTATGCGCAGTATATTTATTTCACTCCATTTTAGCATGGGTTTTTTTAATGTCTTTTGAGGGTTGTGGAGAAGAGTTGTTTTGACGTCATGTGTGGACTGTTCAATCCATTGCCAAAATCAATCGCCTCACTGCCCTTAATGGAGTAGGGAATGAAAGGGACTGAAAAAGACAGTTAACTGGTGGTTTGTTTGAATGCAGAGCATTAGCCCAGTTGTCTGTTTGCTTGAATTACTCTTCTAACCACAAATGTTTGGGCCAATGGCTTTTTATTTCGTATTTTTTATAATTTTCTTTTGAAGCAGTGCTGATGGATGCTGGAAGATTTACCTAAATTTATTTGGCGAGAAATAAGAAAAATACTGACCACTGCCTAACAAACCCTGCACAGTGTGGCTAAGGTTACTCCTTTCAATTTATGATTTCTCCAACTGCCTGTGCTCTTCAAACCAGTATTCCCACACCTGCAAGTACATGCCAGCCTGTTTTCATTCAGACATTAATAATCAAATGTAGGCTTTGGAATCAACCCTGCTGGTCTCACCACGCTCTTGTTCTTCCTCTGTTGGTTGTTTTGTGTTGTTCTTTGCAACATTTTCCTCACTCCAATTATTGCTTTGAGGCCCATCTGGAAAGCCTCTCAGAGTGCGTGTGTATCTGAGAATGAAGTGGTCATGACTCATACAGTATAACATATGCATGATTCTACAGCCTGATACGTGTAACATACAGACCCAACATCAAACAGTTTTTCAAGACGTGACTGGACTAATTGCAGAGAAGCCAATAAATACCATCCAACGCAGGTTAGAATGCCGCAACAACGCGAGGGGTCGGTCAAAACTACCTGGTTGATCACTCCATAAACCCAGGTTAGACGACGACACACATACGCGCGCTCTCTTGCGCTCTCTCAACGGGCTGTTGCCAGACCATATCACCCAGGGTTTTCCCGTGCACATAAATCATCAGTAAACACTCTTTTCCTGGCAGTCACGCTGTGCAGTCTTTGCTCGTCTCCTGACCTCCTGTAAATCCCTGCTGAAGGCTGCTTCCTCCATCCGGTCGGGTCCAGGTGCAGTAGGGACCCTACCCGGGTCCGACCTGTAGGCCTCTAGGATAACACCCCCTCATTTACATTTAGGGCATTTAGCAGACGCTTTTATCCAAAACGACATGCAACTACTGTATTCATACACAGACGACTGCAGAGTCAACCATACAAGGCAACAGCCAAGCTCATTTGGCAAGGTGTCTTGCTCAGGGACACCCCAACATTCAGCTAGGAAGAGCCAAGGAGCAAAGTAAACTAGCAACCTTCCGGTTCCAAGTCCCTCTTGCAGGAAACCACTCCCCTCTTGGTTGCCATGTCCATGCCGAAGCACAAGCAGTTCATCAGAACCAGCACAGGACGTGTCTTGTGGGAATGTCTGCCCCTCCACCGAGGCTGTGTGAAAGGAGGGGCGATTTACCACCCCCACCACCCCACATGCCATTGCGTAATCCTTCTCGCCGGAGACCCTTTGTCTCCCACGGCTCAATTAAATCACGTCAGTGCCCCCCCCCCGTTTGCCTCCCGCCACCTCCTCCCCCGTCACACCCTCCCGCCTTGGGGTTAAACCGGCTGAGATGGCCTCTGGTGTTTAATGGGCAGGACAATGAGTGGGCTTTGATCTCCGCCTCAATAGTGTAGGATGTCTGATCACTGGCACCGAACCCGGCAACAGGTTTCCTCCCTGGTTAACACCCGGGAGTCAGAGGTCGTATCGGGTGTCCATCGACATGTCCGTGTCTCAGTTCAGCTGTAATGTTTTTATATACAGTAGTGTTGACCTCACCATTTTCTAGTTCAGGCCTGTGTTGTCGTTTTTGGAGCTGCGCTCGTTTTGCGTATTGGATGCAAACCTACTGCAGGAGTACCATCTCCCCGGATCTTGCCAACTCAAACAAGAGTTTGAAAATAACGTATTTTCATTGTTGAAACTAACGTGTTTCATTATCCACATTCATAAAGAGTGGTGTGACATGTTTCATTATCCACATTCCCAAAGAGTGGTGCAGACTCTTGCTGTCATTTGTGGATTGACAAGCCTGCAAGGGTGTTGACTGGGCAACAGGCCCGTATGTGCCTTTATGATATTTGTGTTGCCAGCTGAAGGCGTCAGGTATGGCTCTCCCCCTCGTTGAAGGATGTGTTGAAGTGTAGGTGTGATCTTAAGAGCTACTTACATCATCATGTATGGTTATCAACACCTGTAACTGTTTAACGCTTTCCTCGTCTTTCACCAAGTCGGCTACATGCACTGCTACAGCTAAGTTGCATCGCGTCAAGGCAGGAGACATTTAATCAACACTGCTCATGCGTCTCCGAGCATCATCGTTCATCTTTTTTCATCTGCTGCTGGTTTGGTTGCCATGACAGATCTACATTTCCAGAACTATTTCAGTAACTGTACTCCCGATGTGGCCGTGTCCATGACAAGTTTCCATTCCAAACTCCTCACAGAAACAAGCGTGTATTCACTTAATCGTAATCATCTCCTCGGTAGGGCAGGGGGCGCCCCTCTGAGAGACGGGGCGGGGGGGAGGCTCACACGGAACTCATTAGGGCACTGGTGAGTTGGGTTTCCTGTCCTGCCCTCGAACTCCTGCTCACCTCTCTCGTCTTGCGCTGTTCACTTTGAGGCTTCACCTGACGACGTCGACTGCGCCTCTTAAAACCCTGCGTCTGTCTAGCTGTCCGATCTCCCCTGCCGGTGTTCAGCGTGATGCGCTCTGACAGCGGGGCTGACGGTGCATCAGAGGCTGAATTATTAACGTTTGCCCAGCAGGCGTGTTGTGATGGAAGCTGCCTGGTTTCTTATTGCTTTCGGGGGGGGGGGGGGGGTGATTGGACGTGGCCCGGCCGTGGTTAGTGTCTGGAGGGCCTCTTCTGAGCTGGAGACCTATATACCGCCAACGTGCACGAGGGGAAAATTCCATCCGAAGTAGGGCCGACCCCGTTCCATCCTGCTTCCAGTCTGACGATAAAGTCAACTATTGTCTAATGCTACACACATCAGATCTGTATAAATACGTGCTGACAGAAAGCTGGGAATACATTTTAATTTACAGGGTTTTGTTGACGCTATTATCCAATGCGACATACAACCGTTCATTAATCAACCGAGTCAACTATGCAAGGTGACAGCCAGCTCGTCTGGAGCAGTCGGGGTGAGGGGTCTTGCTCAGGGACACCTCGACACTCGGCTAGGAGGAGGTGGGGCCGGGGGTTACTGGTCAACCCACTCTACCACCTGAGCTACTGCGGTCCCAATAGCTGTGGAATAGCTGTGTCAGTGGGCCTCTCCCTTCGCCAATACATCTTTTTCGCAGTGTTGTAAATGCACCCCTGTGCAGAAGCCTTGGATCAGCACAAACATCACCCCAAGGTGAACTGCTCATCGGCCGACCTCCGTTCCCCCTGAGCCTGCTAACATCTGGCCGACTGGCCTGCTTCCATCCTGTTTGCCACGGGCTCCACTTCCCCTCAGTCACTCCTCCATGCTGGGTGTTGTGTTGTGGCGAGCAGCTGGGGTAGCATCCTACTGGAAGACGACCACACTCTCACAATGCGTTGCCTTCTCACCCGCAGAGGGGTTCAGCTCAGTGGGAACACCGGTTATTGTTTCCTGCGTTCATCCACAGGGCCGATGATGGACGCCGTGCTAGCTCATGGTTGTTGTGTCTGACAGACAATGGGAGCTGGTGCTTCCTGGAGGATGTTTTTAGCGCGGGTCGCTTCCTAGGGCTGTTGCGATTAGAGGAGTGTTTCACGAGTGTTCAGTGTGGAAACTGAAGCCCCTGCTTCTTCCGTTGGTGATCTCTGGGGTAGCCCTGTTCATGCTGTTTGAATGGTCGTGATGGGCTTTAGGACAGATGGTGGTCGATGTGGGTGACAGTTGGGCGATGCCTACCTCCCCGGGTCTGGTTGTAGGAGAGGAGGCTGTAGCCTTTGTGGCTGATGTCGTCTTCCCTGCCACTGCACTGATTTTTTTCGAAACGTCCGGAAACTGTGGATGTTGCTGGAAGTGGGAAAGTGTATAAACACAGACTTACACCAACCACTCAGTCTATGCTTTCAACTAGATATTCACATTTACCTTTCTACTGTGTTGTAAATGGGGCCCATATAAGGAATACACTGTGCCACAGGGAATGTTAATTGCCATGTGTCGCTTAACGTATGCGAGAGTGGAGATTCATAGAAGCTCTGCTTCATGTGCTGTAAATGATAAATGCCTGTGTGAGCATTGTACACCTTTTAGACCAAGTGTTACATGTGTACACTTTCATTTGTTCCATCAATCTAGTGCTGGAGTTTTTATTTAGTAGTAGTTTTTTTTTTATGTGGAGTGAAATCTTTCCAACCCCTTTCAGGATCCATTAACAGATGTGTTTTCGTAGCGTGACTTCACCTGGTCTGTCATCTCTTGCTGTCAGGCGGACATCTTACTCTTATAAGAGCTTTCTTGTTCCGCCATTGTGTGTGTGTGTGTGTGTGTGTGTGTGTGTGTGTGTGTGTGTGTGTGTGTGTGTGTGTGTGTGTGTGTGT
>JAOPUA010000044.1:5865472-5870780 GCA_027122455.1 Trisopterus luscus
TTTTCTGAGAAACTCTATCCGGCTTCTCCTCCCCCTAAAATCATCGTCATCGTCATCATCTTCGTCATGGCTTCAACGTTTAACCCTGTGCTCCAGTTATCCTCCATGTCTAGCACTGATATGCTAATGCTCTCCTGTGTACACGACTTTATGTTCATTCCTTTTGTATAATTTTGTCTGAATTGGGTTTGTTTTTAGATCAAGGAAGCAACATCTACCGAAAGCCGCCAATCTACAAAAAACACGGTACTTTTACTTTTCACTCTTTTTGGTTCCCTACATCCTGTTTGTTTCAGCGGCTCCTAGAGTCACACAGGAGGACAGAGACAGCGTTTCACGACCAGGGAGAGGGACACTTAGTGCGACTGGGAGTGTGTCTCTCTTTGTGTGTTAAACCGCCCCCCCCCCTCCTTGTCTCACTGTATGAACACTGTTTGAAGTCTCTCTCCCATCTCGTTGTGTACTGCAGCACACCACACACACCACACCAAACGACGCACGCACCGTTCTGTGAACATCGCTTCGCTAAACAAAATGAGTCAGGTCTCAGCCAGACATCCAGACTTCAAACCGTTTCTGTTTCGTTGTCCTTGCGTATTTATATATATTTTTTATAGACAAAGAGCGATGTAATAGTAGTATTGAAATAAGTGAATAGTTTTGCATTGCGGTTGGTTTTAGATTAAGATTATTGATGTAATCTATCGATCAAAAACAGTAGCATAAAATATAGGCTGCCAGAAAACAAAAAATATGTCAGAAATAATCTCTATATCTTATCAGAAAATAAACGATATGACGAATAATAACACACATACAGGATTTTGACATCCTCATTGTAGCTTAGAGAACAACAATGAGTTCTCAAGCAGTAATATTTTAATTACAATCTGTGCAGGAATTTTAGACTTAAACTTTATAGACAAATAAATAAACTTTATTTAAGATAATGAAATAGGAGTAATGTCTGCCCTGACCTAGAGTCTGTTATATAGAGAAAGAAACAGAACAGGCTGACCAACCAAGCTCACTTCTTGTTGTCAGAAGACAGATTTCAAGACTGTGTTCCCCGGCTGACTGGCTTGTTCTGATTGGTCGTTAGCAATTCGCTGTCGTGGGACAGATTCCTGTTCCTCACTCAGAACCATGGCCCCCCCCCACACTCAGCCTGTCGCACTCTCTCTCACACACACACACACACACACACACACACACACACACACACACACACACGGACATGCGGACGAGGATGATAACTGTATTCTTTACCTTTACCTTGAGACCCCGAGCCCAAGATGGGTAGATCAGTTACCATGGTTACCGACCTAGACACACCTGCACTAGCGCCCCCCAGCAAGTGCGCTGATGACATCATCAGGTCCGCTACCTTCCCCGCTGCCCACGCCCCTTGTCGGGACGACAGC
The DNA here is from genome assembly GCA_027122455.1 of Trisopterus luscus. Taxonomy (NCBI): domain Eukaryota; kingdom Metazoa; phylum Chordata; class Actinopteri; order Gadiformes; family Gadidae; genus Trisopterus; species Trisopterus luscus. The sequence continues at coordinate 5,866,897 of JAOPUA010000044.1, forward strand.
CCGCAGGGCGGGGGGGGGGACCTGTGGCCCTTCTCTCTGGCTGCGTTAGGTACAGTAGGCTCCCGATGGGCATGCTTGCACCCCTTGACCACACCCACAACCCCTGAACCACTCCGTCTACACCTTAACCACTGCCACCACCTCCACCACCACACTCCCACCTACGCTTATCCACAACCACTACCCCAAAACCCCTCCCACCACCCCTTCACCTCTCCCACCCTCCCTAAACCACTCCCACAATCCCATTCCCAGCCCCATGAACCACTCCCACCACAGTTTAACCACTCCCACCTGCTCTTAACCAGCCCCACAACCCATTAACTAATCCCACCAACCCTTAACCACATCCACTACCCCTTCACCCCATTCATCAATCATTGACCACTCCCACTTCCCCAAAACCACACTCATCACCCCTTAAACACTCCCCCCTTAACCATTCCAACCTACTCTTAAACACTGCCACAACCAATTTACCACACCACCCCTTAACCACGGCCACCACCTATTAACCACTCCCATCTACTCTTAACCACACCCACTACCCCAAAACCACTCCCACCACATCTGAACTACTCCCACTAGCCCTTAATCACCCACACCACCCATTAACCACTCCGACCAGCCTTTAACCCCTCTCCCCTTAACCATACCTACTTCCCCTTAGCCACCCCACCGCACGTTAACCACACTCCGACCTGCCCCCCTTATGTGGCACGCCATTGCCCCTTACCATAGCTTACCCCCTTTCCTTGGTCACTCTTTGGTTTACTTGCATTCCACACGGTGCTTTTTAACTCAGCCTTTACTCGATATAGTTTTGCCTTTCTGCCTTGACGTTTTGCCTGCTCAGTGTAGTTTTCAGTTCAGTTGCTTCGTTGTCCTCCTCCATGCCTGATGCTCCGGCGATAACCTCTTTGCTGTTAACGTATCACAAGCACTCTCTCATTCTGGCTACCGGCACATACTCTGTATACGTTACGTATACTCAATACTGCCACAAATGACTCGGACAGAGATAACTGAGACTGACTTCAAACTGACCTTTTGTCTTGTCTGTCTTGCATTGTTCTGTTGTTTTGTGTATTACACATTAACGATTTGCAAATCCCTATTTGCGCAGCACCTAGCTCGATGGTGCCCGCCTGATCCAGGTAGATCAACGGCCTAGTCCCCTCTTGTTGTCTGTTGTCTTGTCTGGTCACCTCTGTCTCACATTTGTGTTCTCTCAGCACCCTGTTACACACTATTACTGCACTGGTGCATTCTCCCTGCAGTAGTCGTTGAGCAACGTGAATGCAGCAACTATCGGGTGTGTCATTGCGATTGAATGTCGATTCCAGTTTTTATGACGGGTACATTTCATGTACAGTAGCAGTATGGTTTGGAGGCTTTGATGTCATTTCATGATTGCTTTAGATAAGAACTGTTATGCCATGAACCTGGACTCAAAGGGAGTGTGTTTTTTTTGTATTTGTGTTTTGGTGTGTTTTGGTGTGTGTGTGTGTGTGTGTGTGTGTGTGTGTGTCTGGGTGTGTGTGTGTGTCTGGGACTTTCAGGGTCAGGAGGAGAGGGAAGGAGGAGGTCAAGAGAAGAGGATGAGGAAGAGGTCTTGAAAAGAAAACTGCTACAAGAAGAGCACCTCACCAAGGTCTGACACACACACACACATACACGCACAAGCACACATACACACATGCACACACACATGCACACACACGCACACACTCACACGTACACACACACACACACACACACACACACACACACGCTCACACACACACACACACCCTAAGACATGCAATTTGTTTTTGTTCTAAAACAATAGTGTTTATGTATGATGTGTGTTTGCATGTGTGTCACACAGATCCAGTCGGGTCTGGGGAAACTGATCCTGAAGGAGGAGAAGGAGAAGGAACAGAGCCGGGAGCGCCACTCACGCAGTGTCTCAGCCCAGCGCTACGACGCCAAGCCGTCCAACTGTGAAGCCGGTAGACGCTCCTCCCCTGTTGATTGTACTAGTGATCAGACTAGTGATCAAACTAGTGATCAAACTAGCGATCAAACTAGTGATCAGACTAGTGATGGAACTAGAGATCAAACTACTGATCATACTAGAGATCAAAATAGTGATCAGACTAGAGATCAACCTAGAGATGAAACTAGTGATGAAACTAGTGATGAAACTACAGATCAAAGTAGAGATGAACTAGAGACAAATCCAAATGTAAGTCGGACGTTTGAATCTTTCAGAGCCAACCTCTCCCTCCAAAACGAACTCTCTTCCCGGCTACGGAAGGAATGGGCTGCATCGGGTGAGTTCTCCAATGCGGACACCTCAGACAATCTACCATCCTTATAACAACGCCATATCGTATCACATTACAAGTCACTCAATGCCCCTTCATCTTATGGTCTGTCTATCTCCATCCCTGCAGCCCCAGTCCACAGACTTCACTCAGTACAACAGCTACGGCGACATGTGTGGAGGAGGAAGAGGTGAGAGCCGCTGAGATAGAGACACTCTTGCTTTCTCGGGATAACGTTGGCTATGGCTGTTGGCTATGGGCGGTCTGCAGACTGAATGGACTCGTGTCAGTGTGAGATGATGAGATGATGAATAAGTCGCGGTGTGACAGCGAGCGCCCCGGGATGTAGAGGCTGTTTATTTGTTTTTCAGTCACCTGGTATTGTTTGATGTGACTGTAATGTTGTGTCGTGCCATCTTGCCTGTCAAACAACGTCACGGTAGGCGTGGGACATCTTGATGAGGATTCATGTAAAAAAAAAAAGAAAAAATGTCATAAGGCTTTTTGGTTGACCGACCAAAAACTGACCGCCCTGCTGCTCTTCCAACCCATATCTACAGCGATCCAATGATAATCTCCGACTACCCGACCCGTCACCGTCACAGTTCACAAAAATGACTTGAGTGTACGGTGTCCTTGATGTATCTACACGTATGTTACCATGGTTTGCTTTGCAAAAAAATACCCGCATTGCTTATTTCTATGACCAATGTATTTTATATAAGTGTACTGTACATTGGTATTATGTAATATATATACAGCATATGTATAATGTGGCAGAAAACAGAAACACGGTGCAAAATATTTGTTTGCATGATGAACGAGATAGCAAGCATTGAATTTAAAAAAGTCGCATGAATCTCAAACTGAAAGCTTTTACCCGGTCCTTGTGTTTTGGTCCCCTGTAAAACCTATTCAGTGGTCATTTATATTAATGAGATGATTACAATTACTGTTTCTTGCTTTGCCTCGGTAAATGTATTTGGTCAAAAGCATGCATTGTTTCGCTTTAACTCATGCGCTTTCATAAAATCTTGCCAAAGTAATCAACATTTCTGAATTGTCATCCAAAAAACAAAATAATGGTCTTAGTAACAAATGAAATGTGTCATGAAGGCTTTTTAATTACAATTGATCAAACGATTACATTGCGCACCCAGGAATGTTTAGCTTTTCAGCCTCCGACCTTCACCAAACAACCATTTATACCATTTGAAAGAAAGTGGTAAAAAGACACTCCACCCTCAGCTATGAAACAAATAAGCCGTTTTTAACTTAAATTAAAACAAATATTCCACACGGGCGAGGTTTGACGGGCAACATGGCATCACCTCTATAGTGTGAGTGGTACTGTGAGCGATAGAAACCTGCTAGGTGGACGGTGGACATTTTGTATCAGGACAACCATTAACCGTGAGTCTCATTTTCTGTCCCATTTTGTCCTGCAGAGTTTCAGGTATGTCCTTCCATCTGCTTTCTCACCTGGCATGCTTCTCACCTAGCATCGTAGCCTACTGTGTGCTTGCTTGTGGCGCGCCAGAGACACCTCGCCCCGCCCCCTCTCCCCACCCC
>JAOPUA010000044.1:5981394-5992990 GCA_027122455.1 Trisopterus luscus
GCCCCCGCCACCCCCTTGCCAACCAATCACCATGGTAGCGACAGCCCAGTCACTTTGCAAACAGTTTGCCAAAGACTTTTCAACTTCAAAACCCACTACACTGCCTTTTGTTGGCCGAGAATCACAGGAAGACGCTGCTCCTGCAGCGCTGCTGATAGATTGTGACTTGTGATGGCAGACCGTGAGGCGGGCGAGCTCCGACAGATAGTGTCGTGTTCCCGGTTCGCGTTGTACTCAATTCACCACACCTTGATCCTTCCACTTCCACGCACGTCCTCCCCAAAAATCTGCCTTCCTCTTGCCCACGGACCTGGGCTCGATGGCCGGTGGGGACGATGGTATGATCTCAGAGTGGACCGATAACGGGATCGCTCTGAATCGATTATTCACATTTTTGTGTCGATGTTGCTCGTCCGCAATTTATATTATGGACGTTATATAATATAAGGATAACTTGTTAGCAATGGAGTGACACATGGTGAGACATCCATTTAACTCTGATTCACTAGCACCAGAACAATGTTACAAGTTACACTGAAGGTGTAGGTGAGGTGCGTAGAGTGCCCCCCTAAGGCATGGGAATAACGATGCATACTGTTGACTATCCATTGCGTACATAACAGATATAATCCACAATAAAGAAACAGGACTAAGGTATATCTGATTATGTGTCAGATTTTCTGCCAAGACACGAATAAACAGGAGCACGAAAGCTGACGTATACAATTGCTACATCTAAATATGTACGACTGCGCTATCTTCTGACTGGATGGAAATCGTACACTGACCGAGTGTGACATATTGGAGCAGAAAATGAGCACCAACTGAAAACAGAAAACATATCCCATGGCATAAATGGCGTCAGGACTTGAGTGGCAGATGGCAGCGGTGTCGTAGTCAAAATACAGTCAGTGTGAGACCAGAAATAAACAGTTTAAGAGCTGCATCACGGAGACAGGGCACTAGCTATTACCAGGGCAGAGCTGTGTTTCACAGACACCTGATCCTCAGGCAATAACTGCAGAGGAAAGAGTGCTTTTCCATGGCACTGTTTTACTTACAACATGATGGCTTTCCTTCCAGCAGAAGGGTCTGTGCTTCTGTTTCTCTGCAAGGCCTGAAGAGAGTGTTATACCACTGCTAGAGCCACATTGGATATGCCAACAACAGCATGCATGTTGCTGCAGTAGAATCTGTTTGGATGCAGGGGGGTAGACGGGATTGATTTAAAAAAAAATGTTACCAAACTTTTGAATAGCTGCAGCCAAACCAATCAGCAATTAAGAGGGATAACCATTACAAATCAGGGAACAGCGAATATTATACCCAATCTCCCAGCAAAATAATAAATATAATAGCCATACATCAAATCTTAATCAATCAAAAATGAACCAAAATGATTTATACGTTTTGAAAATGTGAGTCTGTGTTGTAAACTGCTAAGAATTATTACTAATTATGAATGTTATGATGATCATTCTGTTCATATTGATCTGCCTGGCAGCCTCTCTGTGCTAGGTATTCCTCTCTTTGAACTGCTGACAGTGAGGCAGTGGCCCATGAGTAGGGGATCGACCTCAGCATCTCATAGGCGGAGCAGGAGGAGGACGATTCCCAAGCACTTCTCTCTGAAGCCACCAGGAATTTAAATGGATGGGATCCAAAAATTGCAATATTTTTTTAGATTTTGCCGGGACTTTGAGAAAGGGAAGTCATGGAAGAGGAAACCAATTACAGGCTGTCAGGCCAGCTGCTGTCAAAATAGACCTGATCACCAGTCCAAACACGGCATGCACACACAGACATGTGCACGTGCACACACACACACACACACACACACACCCCCACATGTGTGTGCACATATAGTACATGCATCCACAAACACTCACACACCCATATGTCTCTGCATGCACGCACGCACGCACGCACGCACGCACGCACGCACCCATGAACGCATGCACGCACGCACGCACGCACACACACACACACACACACACACACACTCAAGCACGTTTTTTGCGGAAACAAACATATCACACAAACAAACACACACATACACCCACCCACACGGATGTTTGTGAGCAGAACAGCATAGGCGCATACCGCAGTGCCGCCAGTGTGCTGCAGCTGGCATGATAAAGTCACCATTATGCTGACATTTCGCGGTTCTGGACATCTAACCTCACGCGCTCTCTCCTCGTAACGCCGTGCGTCCTGAGTCCCTCCGTGTGAGCCCACAGATCAATCTGCACTAGGATTCGTGTCTCACTACTGGGGTCATGACACGCCTGGGTTGCTGTTCTCAGTGGAACTGGGGAACCAGCGGTGGCAGATTAAGGGGTCCTGGCTGTGTCTTTGTCTCTGGGTCCCTGGGCCGTGACTGGGCCGTATTAGAAGCCTCTGACTTCCACGACCAAACCATAGGGGCAGAGGTGTACTTCTGTGTGGATTCGGCAGAATCAGAAAGGGCATTGTATCTTTTGTCTTATCATTTACATTTAACTTTATATCGCGGGCATTTGCAGACGCTTTTATCCAGAGTGACTTACAATCAGTACATTTGTCCGAAGAAAGAGAATCAACTAAATAAGGCCGTAGTTAGGATGTTCATAGAAAAGTGCAAATCACTAACAATCGCTAGGTTAACCCATTCCCCGTATACAACAAAGACCGCTAGGTAAAGATGCTACACAATGCTGAGTGCTATTTTTAAGCTACCTCTAACAAACCTCCTGAATATATAAATAAATGGTGAGCTCATCGAACAAGAACCTGAAATTAAGTATTTGGGAATAATTATAGACAGTTCAGTTGAACTTTAAAAGGTATATTAAGAAAATGTGTAAAACCATTAAGGCAAACTTGGGCTGTTTAATGATTATAAGAAACTGTTTGACTTTTAACTGTGCTTTTATTTTTATAAATTCTATGATTGTCTCATGTGTATCTTATGGTCCGAGGCTCACCAGTCATCAATTAAGGACATAGAGTGTCTTTATAACCAAGCCTTCAAAGTCCTGGACAGGAAGAGAATAAGATATCATCACTGCCAAATTCTAAGCAAATATAAGACCCTAAGTTTTGATAACTTCATTTTTTTTACACTTAGTTAAATTTGTCTACAAATGCCAAAATAACGCTGCTCCCCAACTGCTCTGCAAGACAATAACAGGACTACAAAGTGGTACAAGATCCACCACCGAGCAACGCCAAAAGGCAAGGTAGTATCCCCTTCCGCAGAACATCTTTTGCTCAAACTGCCTTTTCAATAAATGGGACAAAGTTATGGAACTCACAGCCAGAGCACTTGAAATGTATCCCTACATTTTTCACATTCCAAAGAAACACAAAATTGTGGCTTATTCAGCTCTCATATTTAGTTTTTACACTGTGCCCTCGCTGTATTTGTTATTTTTTCTTCCATTTTTTATCTCACTTCCATTTTAATGGATTTTTATTTTTTTTAAATTTTCCTATTTTTAATAATGTTTATCTGTATTATTTTTTAACAAAAAAAGCCCTACTAGGGACAAGTGTCGTTAATCAGATTAGGCTAAAAACACTATGATGCAACATTAGATGATTGTTTCACGCTTATCTATGTTTTTGTATCTGCCCCCATTCAAATAAAACCTGTTATAACCTTACCCAATAAAATAAGTGCAAGGTCATACAATATACAATAAGTGTGTACATTAATATAATCGTCTATAGCTTAGGGTCCTGGGCTTTGTGGCAGTTGGGATTTGTATTATTTCACCCACCCAGGTGTGTCAGTGCAGTGAGGAGGCCGTCGGCTGTGTCTTCATATCTGGACGTTTTATGTGACATTTGTAACATAACGATGCTCTTTTCGACAGCTTCGTCTCCCTGAACCATTACGGAGCAGGTGGGAGCGCGAGCAGCCTGTCGTCTGTCGCACAAGGTCTCTATTAGCCTGTGGCCCGTCAGAACAGAGAGAGAGAGAGAGAGAGACAGAGAGATAGAGCGAGCGAGAGAGCGCGAGTCAAGTAAAAAAATACCATTTCAGAAAATCCTTTTTGAAAGTGCAGCCCAATTAAGATTAATGGATGTCTGAGTAGCAGCCTTAAACATTAAACTATGAGATCCAATTCACTTTGGATGGTAATGACAACTTTAGCCAAGGGTTTACACGTAGGAAACATCAAAGTAGAAGGGAAAACGACACAGGGGGACAGGATCGATACAGGAGGGATACAAATGTTTTCTGTGGTGCACTTTTATGGCAATAACTGTTTGGGATAACTGTCACACAAGCTGCAGTAGGATAACTTTGGGTTGTCTGCCAGAATATCAGATTCATGACATGGGGGGCAGTGGACTCCAAACAAATAAATAAATAGTGTGTTGGCCCTCATGCACGCACGTACACACGCACGTACGCACGCACGTAGGCACGCACACCAACCGCCAACACACACGCACGCACAGAGACAGACAGACAGACACGCAGACGGAGGGCAACCGCTAGCCAGAGATGTATAGTAATGAAGTAGAACGACTTCACTACTGTACACTAGTGTACAGCTCTGCTGCCTGCATGCATTGAATGAATGCATACTTTATTCTGGATGCAAAGTTCCATATAAAAGACAATACAAATACATGACAATACAAATACGAGGAACGCTTAACGTAGTCTGTTTCTAGATGGAAGAAGACCCTTCAACATCTTTAACACCACGCACGCACACACGCACGCACACACACACACACACACACACACGCACACACAGACCGACCTTCTGTCACCCCGCCCACTGCACCCGATTCGACAGTGTCCTCCTCACCATTACGGGGCCACCAGAAAAAGGGCCCATTATTGACAACAGTGGCTTGGTACCGTGGCTCTTGGCAGAAGGGAGTCAGACCTTGCACTCTTTATTACGAGAATGAATTACAACGACTTGTTGTGACTGCTTCCCGTGTAAAGCCCGGGAAGGCACAGCCCCGCCGCTTGCCACATCCTCCGCAAGCTAATTCATTCCGTCGCGCCGTGAGGCATCCGTCATCATCATCATCATCATCATCATCATCATCACCATCATCATCATCATGGTGGCCGCCCCCCTCCAAAACACGCGGCATCTGCACCGCGCTCATAAAACACGCGGCGGGCTGACGGCACAATAAGCTGCTTTTATATCACTGCTGTATAAACCACTTGATGGGTGGCGGCGGGACCGCACACACACGCACCGCGCATGCACACATACACACACACGCGCGCACACACACCCGGACATACGCGCATACACCCGGAGGCACAGACACACATGTAAGCACGTGCACAGTGCATGCACAAACGCGCAGACACCCAGACATACACATACACATACACACACACACACACACACACACACACACACACACACACACACACACACAGCCCGGCGTGTGTGTCCGTTCCTGGTGGCTCAGTCAGTAGGTCTCAGGGAAAGCTGTATCGCACGCCCACTCCGCCTCCCAAACAGGGAGCAAAGTCCCTTTGTATGCTGCTCCAAGCCCAACTCTGCTGCACACATGCATACATTCCTCATACACACACAGATGCACAGAGAGATAGATATAAAGTAGAAATAAGGAAAAAAAGTAGAGGGATCTATATAAATAAAGTAGAGAGATAGCGATAGACGGAAAGATGGAAAGATAAATAGACAGAGAGAGAGAGAGAGAGAGAGAGAGAGAGAGAGAGATAGGGGGTGGGGGCAGAGACGTCTAACGGTGTGACACCTGAAAATCATTACTGAGCTAATGGTAGAAAGAAAAAGAAGAACTGAAAACTAAAACTCAACATTGAAGGCAATAAACAAGAAATGAAGCACTCTGAAACCAAAGGAGGACGCTGGAGCGATTCTCCGGGTACGAGCAGGTGCTTGCATTGCCGGTCTCAAGGGTAGGGGAGAGAGTAAATCACAATAAATATTCATAATGACTGAAGTATTGTTACAGACCATCAATATTAAACATCCACTACCGCTGTGTACTGTAGGTGTATTTGTTGGAATGTCCACGTGTGCGTGTACGTGCGTGGGTTTGTGTGTGTGCACGTTTGTGTGTGTGTGTGTGTGTGTGTGTGTGTGTGTGTATGTATATGTGTATGTGAAGGTGCGTGTGTATGTATGTGTGTGTGTGTGTGTGCGTGTGTGTGTGTGTGTGTGCATGCGTGCGTGTGTGCGTGCGTGTGTATTGGAAGGTGTGTGTATGTGGAGCCATGGATGCCAAAGAGAATATGAGAGCTAATGCGCTGACTAAATTCAGATTTATCGCCGCCGCAGCCCTGGTGCCGCCGGTGGCACCAGGGACAGAATGGCATAATTACAACCCTCGTGGTGCGGACGCAAAGCAATTTGTCCCGACGTTCTGCAAATTGTGCGACTACTCAGGTAGCAACAATGGTATGGCCTCGTGTTTGCTGCATGCCAACTCTGTCAACTTTGGCCACGATTCCCATGCTACATTGCTTCCCCACACACCCTGCTTAGATTGCTTTCCATCCGAGTCAATGGGGGGGTAGCAGAAGGGTTGCTTCAGGTTCCACCCGACGCCTTTTGAAATATCCTCCTCGTTTTAGGGAGCGGTTTTTCCGAAGCTGCGACGCCTCTTCCACGACAAACAAGTGTAAACACTTTAGACACGTGGGATTCAGGTGCGACATCCAGTAATTATTGTGGACGCACGGGGACAAGAGCGTAAACAAGGTGCCGTTGCAGAGGTGGGGTCAGAACGGCGGTGCTGATGAGGGAGGGGGAGACACATCACACATCCCATGAATATTTTTGTGGTTTAAACATGAATGTATAAACCGCTGATACTCGAGAGCGGGACACGTTTACGACAGGCGATGTATACAGCGTTCGGTCGACGTCGAAGGTGGCACTGTGCTGCTCAAACACCATTTGGTTGCAGAGCAGAACCAATCAAAATGAGTGTGCGGGATGCGGCCGTCTAATTTAAATACTCAAACAGTGGCAGGGTCGTACATGATGAGCAACCATCAACATACAGGATTGACATATGCAGTGACGAGTGACGAGACAGCTGTGAAGGGGCAGGATGAAAACAAAATGCTGAACGGTGTGGATAAGATATATCGTGCATTGTTCTTTGTGGGATGTGCTTGGTTGATTGTTGCTCAAATGCCACCAGCTTCAAGGATCCTCTCTCAACCCTTTCACATCAAATGAACTCTGGTTCATTTGTTGTGGTTCAACACTGGTTCTTTAACTGGCGCCCTTACAGATTCTAGGAACTGTGGCTCGAGGGCCGGCATGTGGCCCAGGAGGTACAGCGGGTTGGCTGGTAACCAGAGGGTTGATAGTGCGACCCCAGGGTCTTTCTAGCGTGACCCTAGAGCGTGGAGCTGACCCTAAGCAAGACACCTCACGCTGACTGCTCCCAATGAGCTGGCTGTCACCTTGCATGGTTAACATCGCCGTTGGTGTGTGAATGTCTGCATGAATGTGTGAATGTTCATTTAACATTTACTCGAATGAACCAGACTGGGTTCCCGCCAGATATGAGTGGAACCATTGTGATCAGGGATACGCCATCATCAGAGGGTGTTGCACAATGCATACCAGGACTAAACAGTAGCACGCTTTTCCCTTCCTCTGGTCAGGTCAATGAAAACCTTCTATATCTGGATTCCGGCTTGAAACTAACTTTCTGGGTTCCAAACCAATTATGTTTGGTCGGAATGATCCGAACGGTCCCAAATTAGGAGCGCTAACCGGAACGGAGCCGTTCCATGTTGGTGGAGAAGCGGAGGGAGTGGAGTGAAAGAACCACTTAACCACCTGAAGAGGAATGACGGACCGTACCAACACCGGGGAGGAGGGGGGGGTCAGTTAAGCGCTGGTTTTGCACTCAGCTGATTGCACATTGTTATCATCCACCCTTTTTCTCTCTCATGGTTTGCGTCTTATGTTTTATATTTTCTGTCAAAAAATATAAACCTCATTTACAGATCTTGACATATGATAATATAACATATGGAACACTCTGAGACTCTCTTAGGTGCTGTTGTTATTCCAGCATGCCGGTTAGACACAACCCTTTATTCTATTAGTGCTGTTTTCGAACATGGTACACTATTATTATCAAACCTGGAAACTTCAGATTCATTTGGTGAAGTGTTTTTTTTTATTCCAAATATACAAAAATCCCACATTCAGTTACCAAGGTCTGAAACTCACTGGCCTGTGAAAACATTCATGGCAATATTCCATTCTATTCTATTTGTTGTGTTGTGTGTTTACTTCTCTATGTTTTTGCATCACACAGTCCGATCTTGCCTTTCTCTAAGCTACACATTTAAAGGCTAGCTGCTATAACAATTTATTTGGAAAACATTTGTGGATTTACTGTGTGTGTGTGTGTGTGTATGCGCGCGCTTGTCTGTATAGGTGTGTGTGTGTGTGTGTGTGTGTGTTTGTATGTTGGCCACCGGCCCGTGTGTCAGTGCGATAGAACATCCTCCTCTCCGTCAGAGCCGGCCCACGCTGTCATCTCCCGCCAGTTCGATTCTCTGGCAGAGAGAACCATCACATCTCTTCTTACTTCCACCTCAGTCGCTCTCTCCCAGTGCCCCCACACACACCCAGCGATAGAAGATTCTAGGGGCCGCCCAGTGCGGTGGAGTGTGAGGGGGCCAGCCTCAGCCAGACCTATTGGCTGCTAGATTGGCCCCAATCTCCATTTCATCAGCACGGCCCAGTCTATAAACGCTATTGATTTTCCCTTGTGTTCCCTCGCCGTTGTATCCAGTGGGGCAGGGGATGTTCTGTCACGGGAATGAATGGTGAACGAATAATCACGCTCGCTTATGAGATACAGGGGGGAGGGAGGCGAGGGTGGGGGGGGGCAGAACCCGGGCAAGGTGGGGAAAGGACACCGAGACCAAGGTCAGAAGCATTGAACTGAGACTTCTGCTTGGACCCCAATTAAGGGCCTGGAAGGTAAGTAAAAATTCAGTGTATTGTCATGCATTTAAACCACAACAGTAATATATACTTAAATGTTTAGGTACTTACTTAAAAAAATACAAAATATACTCATATAGATAATAGTACTAGCTACATATCCTTCAAATATACTTAAACGTTTGAGTTAGTTTTTTGTGGTCTGACGAGGTGCAGGCGTCTCCCATAGCCTAAACCCTCACTTAGCATACATCACGGGCGCCCCCCCTCCCAGTCCATCCTGGGCTCGTGTTTCAAGGTGTGTTCCACGGCCATGTGTGTGTGAGTGCCAGGGATACTTTCACTTCCTTCCCCCGTTTGGTACGCCCCCTTGGACCCGCACGGAACCCCCCACCCCCTGCGGTACTCACCCGGATGCGGATCAGCGAGGTGCCAGTGGGCGTGTTCTCCGCCAGGCTGATGTTGTACATGGGCTGGCTGAAGATGGGCCGGTTGTCGTTCTCGTTGATGAGGTCGATGAAGATGCGGGCGAAGCCCACGTGGTCCGACATGGACTCATTGGCGTAGAGCTGGAGAAGAGGAGGGACGTCCTGTGTGAGGCGGGCTGGGTGCCCTGTAGCCTTGGTTACAGATTGGATCGAACGCGTTGACTCCGTTTTAAATGTAACTAAAGATGTTCTGATACCATTTTTACCTTACTGATTCGGATTCCTGAACTTGAGTATCGGCCAATACCGAGTATATACCGATACGGCATCTAGCGTTGGAACTACTGATAGCACTTGTTCTTATTGAAGGGTTCTCTCTTGACATCAATGTATAGTCGGTTCACTTACTGTCTACGATTGTTTTTTTCAGAACTAGATCATTTACATTTATAATCTATAGTTATAATAATAAAAAATGTATTTGTTAAGCGTCCATGCATTTTTTAAGTTAAGCGTCCATGCATCCATGTTTTTCCAAGTTGCATTTTCGACGTACAGCACGCTTACATACAGTCGCTACAGTTCGAATCGAAGGCATTGACTGTTTTAGATGTAAGATGTAAGATGTCTATGTTTATGTTTCTGAATGGACATTTTCATGGCGTACCGACACTTCCAACTTTTTCCCTAAATTCTGGGATCTCGAAAAGGTCCAACCGTCTGTAAACAAGTGGGTTAAAGTGAGCTGACAAAATATCAATTTCACAGTTCAAACAGGGCCGCGGTGCGGAGAAAATGTGATTCTGCCGTCTTATGGAGCCCTGTGTCCAAACAAATAAACAAAACTCGCTGGAGAAAATATAATGAAGTTCCAATCCTTGGTGTGGGACTGGGGTCTCTCCACACGCACAGCCCAGACGTTGACAGAGACCCAGATTGATAAGAAGATAGCGGAATTAGCTCTGTCATGTTTGTGTATCAGAAGAAGACAAATAATAGTTCTTAGCTCAATAAACAGCCAGTGAATCAACTGTTCTTTCCTTCATTAAAACACATGTAGGGACGAGAGTTGTGGACGGTTCCTATTCAACGGACGTTTCATTGCACACGTTACAGCTCTGTTACATCTACTAAATCTGAATCGAAAAGGCAGTGTCAGTCAGATCTACTGTTCTTGGTCTAGCCGCTTTTTAACATCTATTGAAAATTGTTTATCAAAACATCTGGATTAAAATAATGGACATGCACGTTTACACTTGTTTCTTTAAAACAACAGATGGCCCGCCTCTCAATGCATCTGATTGGAAGATGGAAAAAAAACACAAATGATATTGGGTGCTTTTCTAAGTTATTTCATCTAGTTCTTTCAACGCAAAGATTTAGCAGAAAAATGCGAGGCTCACCGCAATGCAAAAGCAGTAAAAACGTGTCACTATCATTGAAAACAATTACAAAAAGCTGACCCCAGCATTCTATGAGAACCTTTACATTATTTTTAATGGTTTGCTAAAAAGGATCGGGAAGTAGCCCTAGCACATGTCAGCCTTCTCCCGGGACCCCATATGCATATCGGGGGACCCCCGGGGCAGGACCCCTGATACTACAGCATTGAGTGTGAACTCACAGAGAAGCTGTAGCTGCGGAGGTTCTCGTAGTCCAGCGGCACGGCCACGCGCACGCGGATGTCCGCCCGGCCCTGCACCGCCGTGGGCGAGATGGTGAAGTGGTCCGAGTTGTTCCCCGTGAGGACCACCTGGAACATGCTGTTCACCCCCTGCAGGAGCACACAGAGACCAGGACTCAGACACACAGAGACCAGGAGACCAGGACTCAGACACACAGAGACCAGGACTCAGACACACAGAGACCAGGACTCAGACACACAGAGACCAGGAGACCAGGACTCAGACACACAGAGACCAGGAGACCAGGACTCAGACACACAGAGACCAGGACTCAGACACACAGAGACCAGGACTCAGACACACACAGACCAGGACTCAGATGTGATTGGATGGCATGTGTGTTGACGTGGCCAACTGTTGAATGTGATGTTATGTGGTCTTATCTCTGCTCCTTGTGAGGTTCCCTTGTTTTTATCTCTTTGGCGCTCTCTCTCTCTTTCCCTCCCTACCTCCCTCTCTTCCTCTCTCTCTCTCTCTCTCTCTCTCTCTCTCTCTCTCTCTCTCTCTCTCTCTCTCTCTCTCGCTCTCTCTCTCTCTC
>JAOPUA010000044.1:7988068-8002371 GCA_027122455.1 Trisopterus luscus
ACACACACACACAGAGAGAGATAGACGCTCGCCACACGCACGCACACACACACACAGAGAGATAGACGCTCGCCACATAACAAAACAAGATAATGAGATCTGTATCAGTAATAAAACCATAATGTGCGTCTTGTATTCGCTCGCACTCGGTCCTGAGAAAGGCTGTGTGAGAACTTTAAACAATAATATGTAAATCCACAAATTTTAATATCCATGGCAGGGAAACTGCTGAGGTTATAGGAAAAATCTAACTTGTTTTCTTCCCTTGCCGTGCTCAACTGATGCTAATCATCTCCAGAACGACATGACGACAGCAGAAAAACGCCTCAATATGCATGTGGCAGTAATGGACACAATCCTCAAAACTTGCAAACGCACATTTTCTCTCTACTGCGCAACCCAGCATGAGACGGCCGCCGTGTCAACAAGGACAAAACCAGATGAGCTTTGATGGTCTGAAAGGGGATAATGGCCAATCAGGTCGGTCGATTGGCGACGATGACAAAGCCGCCAAATCCCGCGACATTCCGATCGTGCCTGCGGCCTTCCCAAAGGGTCCTTGGGCTTCCCGGGAGCGGTTTGTAACCCCATTGTTGGGCCCCAAAACATTGTACCAAATCTTTCAAACTAGTCATCATTAAGTTAGTACCAAACCTTAATGCTAAATCAGGTGTTATTGTTTAAGTGTTCCTACAACACATTATTGCCAGTTGTGGAAGACTAGGTCTGGACTGTGCGACTCAGAGCACAAACCCACATCAGCCATCGATGGGACGCCAAGCCATCTGCAACTGCACATGGTTGTTTATCCCTGCCGTATCTATAGCAACCCATCCGTCCATCACACAAATATGGCTGAAACCAAGCCACCGTTTTGAACATTTGGCTAAAAATAATTGACTTTGAATAATTACAATAAATTAAGAAAGGGGGTGGCAGCAGCCGCAGCACCGGCTCAAAACCATGTGCTGCGTGCCACTGTGAAGTCTGATGAATGGGAAGAGGCTTACTTTTAGACTCAGGGCCAAAGGGTCACCAAGATCAACCGTACCTTGTGAAAGTTACAATGTTTAAACTCTGAGCGGCGATGCGGTCTACCGTAAGTGTTGCGGTATTTTATGCCGGCCTCACCCTATATTGCCGTCTACAGTCTGCCTGAACCCGTGTAAACATGGCATAATGAGCTCAACAAGAGGACTGAAACTCCCAAATAACCTGTGAGTGGGCCTTCATCCAAGAGGGTCAAAAGCATATATAATTAGATTCTGAACAACGGAGAGAAAAAAATTTAAATAAAAAAAAATAAAAAAATCGAAAAATGTCCATTCGGCTCCTTTGTCCCGAAACGGGACCACTAGTTGAGGTGAAGGACCTGCTTCATGAACTCGTAGGTGGTGAAGGCCACAGCCTGGGAAGGCACACAGCGGATGTAGTTGAGAGACAGGCCTCGGTACAGTCCCTTCTTCACTCCGTAGCTGGTGTAGACGTACTTCAGGGTCTTGCTCAGTGAGCTTTTTGGGAGACAGGGGGTCGGGAGAAAAAATATAGTTGGAAATAAGACCGAGGCTCTTTCAATTTTAATAAGAAATGGCAACGTGATCTCGAATGGACTTTTGATCTTGAGTGATAGATCGATCGATGCAAATCAGTTAAGTGATTGGGCACAGTAGACTGCATTGGGAGTATATCTGATTGTTTAATGTTTAATTTGCCAGTTATCACATTTGTACAGAAAATGTAATTTAAGTAGACTTTCAAATATAGGGACCTTTCATTTTTAAACACAGTCGGCATAAATAAATACATTTCTCCTTTTTGTAAAAGACAGATCAGAGGGTGGAATCTCTGGCAAAATCCTGCAAAGAGGCTTAAAACTAAAATTAGTTTGAACGCTCTTCAATATCATAAATCAAGTCCACTCCTACCATGTGTGACTGAACTCCTCATCTTAATTTAAAACGTAATTGTTCACTGTCACTTTCCCACTGCACCAGCAAATCTCCCAAGCCATATTAAAAGTGCAGTGGATGAAGCTGTGCTACTTACGAACACTTCTCAGAGTCAGGAAGCACGGTCCCCAGCTGCATTCTCCTCCTCGCCACGTCTAAGGGATAGCTGGTCACAACACACAGGAGCAGAGGCTCAGATAACAGCTCAAAAGACCATACTAAAAACTCCTAAGTTTTCATGTACAAAGGGTATGAAAGTCAACACAGATCAGAAAAATAAGTTAATCTCAGGGCTGGATAGTGGAGCGGCTCCATGCCGAGAGGTGCTGGGTTCCCTCCCCTATTTTTAGGCATCCTGGGACAAGCGCCTAACCGCTTTTGGCTCCTCAGTGACACGGTTCTGAACTCACCGCAAGTGGTTTTGGATCAAAGAATCGGCCGAAGGACTATTCCGTCAACTCGTCAATTCACGTCCTCAGACGTCCAACCCAGAACCCGCAGCCCCACTTACGATATGGTCTGAGCGATGGCTCCGGCCACGCCTCCACACAGCAGGTTGACATGGGGTTTCAGGACCAGCACCTCTGGGTTGTCTGAGGATGGTCGGCCCAGGATCTCAGGGAAGTGTTTCAGGCCTAGGCTCTTCAAGGTGCCGAAGGTGAAGAACGAGAAACCTAGAAAAAGGGAGTAGTGTAACTATTTGGCTTAAACCTATAAAAAGAGATGAATAAAGTGCTTAGCGTTAAATCTATGTTCTGGTATAACAGTTAGCCTTAAAACCAAACCATAAACTATGAGGGATAATTATAATACACGGTCATAGCTAGCTTCAGGATAGTTACACTATCAGAACCTACAGCATGAAGCTGTACTCCTACAATCTATGAACACAGAATCTATGAACCACATAAAGACACTCACCTGCATAAGGAGCCATGCCGATTATAGTAGGGGTGAGTCCTCTGTAGAACCCAGGTACACCCCCTTCCTAGGGAAACCCAAGGTAGACGATGAAGCATGCAAGATGCAAGTGGAGATATGGGTAGTGCAGGGATGGTCTAGCAGCAAAGGTTTGAATGGCTATGGTAACCTTATGGTAGATGGTCTGGAAGGCGTTGATAATGCCGGTATAGCGCTGGTCTCCCTTGACCTGGAAGGCCAGCCTGGCACGGACCACGTCCAGGGGGTATGTGAATATCACTGCAGTTATCCCTGCAAACACCACGGGGAGGGAATCTTTCTATTGCACCTGGACATCAGACCACTCAAGTGTTTATGGTGTCCCTGCATTATGATCACCCAACGTGATTTGAAAGAGCAAAACTTGACATTACTCTACTTATCATTTAAATCCACATCTTAAAAGGTCAATACTGTTGATCAAACCGTATCTCCTGGCTTCACTAAAACATTGGTTACCAATATAATTCCTTGCCCCAATTCTGCCGAAGAGCATTGAGTGTGCGCACACCTGCCACGAGTGTAAACAGCACTTTGGTCTTTGTATAATACCAGTGATTCACTTGTAAACATCCATTCTGTGACGAAACTGCTGTATGGCTGTTGTTTATATTTTTGGCAGGCATGTCCACGCTATCCGCCCTACATCTCCCCTTCATACGTTGTATAATGGGTGGATGCCTCGGTGTCCTAAAAGCGGCCAATGCAAAAAACAATGACAGCTGTAATGAGTATGCTCACTAACCTGCCATGGACCCTGCCACTAGGCGGTGGATGTGGCCAGAGATCCCAAGCCGTTTACTCAGTAGCTGCAAAATACAATGGAAAGTCCTCATGGTTAAAAACAAGGTTTCACATAGACAACACACATAGGAGTAGAATTGTTTTCTGCTGTTGATCTTCATTAATCCAGATGACAGAAGTACCTTTTTGTAATTATCAAAAGCCATGAACTGGATGGCACCATAGGGAAATATCCTGACCATCATGGCCCCGTTGCCCCGGTAAAAACCAAGGAAGCCCTCTTTCTTTGGGACGGCGAGGACCGTTTCAATCACACCTTAAATAAATAGAACCAAAAATAAGGACTTTGAGGCACATCATTGCATGAATGACGATGAGAAGAAAGTACAGCATCCTGCTGCGTTATGTTTGTGGGCAGACAGAAGCTATAGCAGAATACCTAAGTGTTTGTAGTGGGGATTCTGGGCCTGAAGAAGAATCTTCACTCTGTCCAGAGGGGCGATGGTACATTTGGCACAACATCCTGCTACACCTTGGAGACAGGGAAATAGAAACTATGGTATTATTAGCTAGCACAACCTTGTTCAGTCTTGTACCCATTATGGCTGTACAGCACACAGGCTGGCACTACTAAGACCGGCGTACATTGTTCTCAGTAAATGGGTATTATGGGACTAATCCACACCAGGCCAGAAAACAGATTGACAGACACACACACACACACACACACACACACAAAATAATAGTTTTGTATAGGTCAATTGCATGAAAATGTGGCATTAAACAAAGAACAGTTGCATGTGTGCCAATGATCCTGTTTAACTATTCAACCCTTCAGTTTAAGAATTCACAAATTGCTTTTAATAATCAATGCATGATATTTCTTACCATGTCTATCATCGTTTTTTACTACGATTAAGGCCCACCTGTCCAGGTTATGGTTTAGACAGCTAGGCATAAAGGATAGTAGCATGGCTTCAAAAAAAAAAACGTTTTAACTGGTGGTAAAAGTGCTATAAATAAAAGATTTGTGAAATCTTACCTCCAGCTACAAAAGATCGAACCCAGTAATAGTCTCTCTGGACAGGGTTGTTTATGGGAACAGGTGTAGAGACCGTAGCCTCCGATGCCATTCTTAACGCTCAGAAAGAAGACACATCCATGTCTGCTCAGAAGGAGAAAAGACGTGCTTCAGTCACGAAACACAATGCACAAAGCATTGTCAAAACAAGGAATGTCTTAGGCTCAAGAGTTTTACTCTGACTGCACAACGTCGAATGGCCTATATATAAAATGCACTCGAAGGGACAAAGGTCGTTTTTCAAATGTGAATGAACTGATTGTAGTTAAATGAGTGTCACAATTCACAAAGTTGTGTGAGGTTCACAAATAGCGTTTTAAGATAACTCCAAATACGGCAATCTGACTTCATATATTGAATTCAACTTACATAGAACAACTTGGAATAAAATAGAACACCTCGTATTAAAGGATACACAACTTTGAGTGTTATAACACATACAGTGAAGGGTATTGTGCCAGGGCTCAGTGGCGTTATCTACGTCTTATTTCTAGCCCAACGACTTTATATTTGTATACTTACAAAAAAACACCAAAGCGGTAACGATCTCTGACCATCCAATTCCAAATCCACCTGCTATTGGAACAATGAATGAGTGCAACCTCCTAAATTGTGCAAATGTAACTGCCTATCTAGTAATTTAACACAGCAGTACACATGGTGTAACGTCTTCAATCCCACCGGCATGGAACGGAGGTGCAAATTAGCCTGTCACTATTTAACTTGTACCTTTCTTACGTTTACAACGGGATGACAAGTCCAGAGATGTATGTTTAAGTGTGTCGTTTTTGCTAGCAGATGCATACATAAACACAACCGTGTCCTTCGCTTGCCTTCCTTAAGTGTCGCACCGGGATGACGGAGTTCTGTAGAGCGACGTTGACTGATCTTACTGAGAGTCCCACTTTTAGCATATTACATTAAGGTTAAACGTGCATTCCAAATCCGACAACATTGTAATAAGTCATTGATTGGTCTTGTGTAATTTTTGAAATGCATCTGATTCTGTACTAATTTAACTCAGAGAAGTACACCCACTGCCCTCTAGGTGACGGCATTTCCTTGGATAAAAGATTTAGTTCAATGTAGATTCAATTAAAAAGTTGTTGTTATTATATACCTATCAAAGTAGAATTCATGATTCTGCACTTCATAAAGTGATGGTAATCACTTTATGCGGTAGATGCGGTAGATGTAGTAAATAGTTTCTAAATAAGCTTTTAGAAAGAACCAATACTATAAAAGTGAATTGAAATCCGTGCATCAGATATATAGTGATTTCAAAATGCAATACTTATTTTCACGTGTATTGAATATCCAATACATATATATATATTTGTGTGTGCGTGTGTGTGTGCGCGCGCGCGTTTGTGCGTGCGTGCTCTCGCGCGAGGATCAATGTGCGTGTTTTTCTTCGTGTTCTTCATTGTATCTTTTTGTGGATAATTACTTTTATTCAATACACATTTCACCGATGCGGTGCTGATCAATACAGACATTTGTATAATTGCAAACTCAGTTAACCGTTTTATACTCATGGGCATCAGCAGACTTGTTTTGACAGTAAACAAGGCTGGTGTCAAAATGGTCACCCTATAGGCCCTACCTGTCATTCACAACACCCTCACGCTGTGATAACATTGTTATTAACACGTATTCTAAACAACACAGAAACTGAAAGCAAACGAAATGATCAAATGATGAAAATAATTTATTCAAATAATAATAATGATCAAATAATATTCAAAGCATCTGTCGTTTGCAGAAAATAAAACGGCATGGACTTGTGCAGAGAGCAGAAGTCCATGTCACGTTTTCTGTGCGCCTCGTCTCTCCAGTCCGACGGGTTGGCTGGAGATCGTAGGTTACGTCTGGTAGAGGGAGCGAGCGAGGGAGAGTGGGCTGCGCTGAATGGATTGACATAAGAGGGATTTACGTTTTAACGAGTGTCCTACACTATAAGTCTACATGTTGCCGTCTCTACCGCCTTGTCCGCTTCTTATGTGCACATTTCCACTCGACCGTATCCACGTGTCATCGTGTGGGAAACGATCGGACTCGCTATCTGTCTCCGTTTTGCCGAGGAGGGAAACCAACAAGGTCCGTGTCTCGCTGGAGTGGAGTATTATTAGCAGTTCAGATAGTACAACTGTCTTTCTGGTATGTAAAGTATTCGAGCTGCAGTTTAAAGTAAACGCGTATGTCGTAATGTAACACAACAAACAAAACTCGTTTTTATAATGTACGGATGGATAGCTCTTTGGCATCTGGATAACCGTACGAAAGACAGCGGTCAAGTGCACGAAGTAATAAACGAGGCGAAAGCCTATTTTTTTTTTTTTTACGTTGTAATAACTGTTCTTCCGCCAGTCAGAAACGAAAACAGGATCCGACTTCCGAGCCAAGCCTACATCTGACTGGGCTTGCCCTTTAAATTGTAAAGCCACGGCCAACGAGTACACATTTGTTACAATTGTACGTTATGGATTTGTTTATAGGCCTGTAGTTTTTAAGGCGTTCAACTAGTTGGAAGAAAATGTATTTATGATGTTAATATCTTGTTTACCGTTGTGTGTATGCACTGTTTTGTTACGTTTCCAAATGCAGCCATTTGAAAGTACCTTATGGCATATTTACAATCTTTAATTACCAATTGTGTTTTGATTTTTGGCAAAGTTTAGATTTGTGTTCTACATACTATAATTCCTGCATAATTACCATGGCATAACTATTGATTAAAACTTCCTTGTGCTTGGTGTTTTAGGTTGTGCACTGCCCTTTCACAATGAAAAAATAATTTGGCCTGCGCGTCAGAAGGGCAGAAGAAGACGATAAAACAACGTTTGGCGCTTGGAATAAGATAAACATTCAACTGGCTCCCATGCCGGGTGCGCGTCACCTTCCCTCTCCCACCTTCAACCATGCCTGCCACCTCCAAAAGACAACCCGCTTCCCAAAGAAAAAATGGCCCCAAAGTAACCGCAAAGAGACAGACCTGCAAGTCCACCAAAACCCGAGGTAGAGCCACCGAGCGACTCCAGAAAACACTGTCAGAACCAAAACGATCCACCAGCAGGACCCAAGCGCCGTCTGGTCGAAGCCCCCGGGGTAAGGCGGTCAGTGGGTCGGTGGGTCAAGGCTCAGGGCGGGCCACGGCTAAGGTTAACCCAGCCGCAACTACAACCGGATCGGCAAGGCTTAGAAAACTAAGCAATCCGCCTGACTACTGTGCTCAGCTAGAGGACCCCCTGGGGCGCAGGAAATCCTTACGGGGAACGCGGGCGTCTATCGGTCCTTGCCAACCGCCCAAGCCTCCCTCCAGGAGGGTGAAGAAGAAGGGCAGGAGTTGCTTGGCCAGGGGCACGGCGGCCCACCGTCGGAACACGCGGAAAGAGGCCGTGAAGCCCGACTGCGGCGACGCGACCGACACCAAGGAGCAGGAGGAAGCCCACAGCGGTGACGACGATGCCAAAGAAACCAATCTTCCTGCGCTGAGAAGTGACCCCTGCGAGGCCGCTGCTACTTTCAAAGAACAGGTAGCGGAAGCTGTGAACAATGCAAGCCCGAGCAGCGCTTTTCCCTGCGAGTCGTCTCCCGGCGACGACGCGCAGCGAGTGTGTGCGGCGCGGAACCGGTGTGACAGTGTCATTATGGAGCCGGAAGAGAGGGCTAGCCGGCAGAGTGTCGGCGTTGAGCCGGTGCCTGGGGTCGCGGGCCCGGGGGATCAACAGGGGGACGGGTCACGTGATCTGGGATCTAGCAATGGTGGTGGTAGAGAGGCAAGCCAGACTGAGGTCCCTGAGCACACTGACACTGAGGAGGGACAAGTGGAGAAACAGGAGAAACGAGTGGAGAACCAGGAGAAACGAGAGGAGAACGAGGAGGAACGAGTGGAGAACGAAGAGAAACGAGTGGAGATTGAGGAGAAACGAGTGGAGATTGAGGAGAAACGAGTGGAGAACCAGGAGAAACAAAGAGAGAGCGTGGGGAAACTAGTTGAGAATGAGGAGACTAGGCAAGATAACGGCGAGGTGAAGCCGAGTGACAGCGTTCCTGACCTCAAGGAGGTGAAGGGCGGCTATGCCGAGGTCAAACCCGGTGATCCTGCTAGCGATGGGAAGCAAGTCTCTATTCCTCAAGGAGAGGATAACTCATCTCTCCTGAGAGAGGCAGAGACGGAGAGGCCGACAGTGACAGCCACACACAGGAATGATGGAGACGAGCGACGAAACAAAGAGAGGGAAACGTGTTTAAAAGGAAGGTGTGAGGAGAAGGAGAGAACAGGGTGCTCTGTGATTAAAGACAAGTTTCAGGAGTCTGTTCCTCTTCTGCCTCGAGCGAACCAGGGTGAAGGAAACAACGTTTCGTTCTTTGCTGCTCGCTCCCATCATCGTACTTTGTTTGCTCCATCACCTGATCTGTACCAGTCCAGCGACGCATCGTCAGCGACACCTTTTGAGACTTTCCCTGTGTCTATCACAGCTACCTCAGAACCCATTAAATCCCTGGTGTTGTCGGAATCACAAGAGATACTTGCCCAAGGCAGGCAAAACATCCGATCATCCAACATCACCCATGGTGCTAAACTACATTACCCAGTATCCTCTGCTCTAAGTGTGAGCAACCTAATCTCACGGACCAACGCGATGTCACCGAACGCACACGTTGCTACCCAGCTCCTAGGCCCCATCTTCCCTCAGCATCTATACCAGTGGAGTCCAGGGCAGGCCCTGAACAGGGAGATCCCACCCAGAGAGGAGAGCAGACGGGCTCACACGCCGGTCCAGATGGACAACAAAGGTCACGCACCTGCTCTAGAGTCAATGAAGCACCTCCCCCACCAAGAGGACTCCCCTTCCCTCCCACCACTTCCCCTCAGAAACACAGTCGTCCCCGCCGGCGCCGGTGGGCCCGGCCCAAGGGAGACCCGCGAGGTTGTGGTGGCATTGCCCGAGCAGGAGTCGATGCAAAAGACGTCCACTACCACCGCCACCACCACCACCACTGCCTCCCCAACGGGGAGCGGTAGTGGAGGAGGAGGTGGCTACCCCTTCTCCTGCAGCTCAGAAAGCACCCGCTCCTCTCTGGATACAGAGTCGGACGCCGGTTGCGGCGACCCGGGTCCCGGCCTCTTGGCCGGGGGCTCCTGGGGGTTCCCAGAGGGGGCATGCATGCCCTCCTGGACTGCCGCTGGCCGGGCGCAGAAGAAGGAGAAGGAGAAGAAGAAGAGGAGCCGTTGTGGCGGTTGCGAGCCTTGCCTGAGGAAGATAAGCTGTGGCCGTTGCAGCTGCTGCCTCAACCGCAGCACCGGCCACCAGATCTGCAAGCTGCGCAAGTGTGTGGAGCTGAAGAAGAGGAGGTCCTTGTTGTTGCTGTCTCCCCCCGCTGCACAGGTGAGACTCTGAGCCGCTGTGGTCCTGTGTGTGTGTATGTGTGTGTGTGTGTGTGTGTGTGTGTGTGATATGACTCTTTGATTGAGGTAATGGCTGGCCTGGCCTGGTTCTTTGTGAATTATTTACCGCTAATTCTGCATGTTGTATAGTGTGTCTTTCCATCAAAAGCAAAATCTAGCGTAATACAACGTTTTAAATGGTTGTTGTAATCTGCTTGGAGTTTTTATCCTTCATGCCCTGGCCTGTTTGTGTGTCTTTCAATTGGAGAAATGTGACAAACTAAACTATGAAATAGTACTTTCCGGTTGGTTTCCCTCTCACGTTCACAGCAAATTGAGGAAACGTTCGGTTCCCAGTCACTCCCCTCTTACACAATAAAATAATGTGTGTGTGTGTGTGTGTGTGTGAGTGTGTGTGTGTGTGTGTGTGCGTGTGTGCGTGTGTGTGTACGTGCGTGTGTGGACACTGTTAAAGTCGGGTCATGTGTGAATGTGCAGTGCATGTGTGAGTTACTTCTCTGTCAGGAGTGAATACTCTGTCACATGAGCCGGCAGTTGCCCAGCACGTGGTTGCTGTTGTGCGTGTGTGTGTGCTTGTGTTTGCTTGTGTGTGTGTGCGCGTATGCGTGTGTGCGTGTGTGCGTGTGTGCGTGCGTGTGTGTGTGTGTGTGTGGAGTCAGAGTTTCAGATCTATAGTGAGAGCACACTGGAGACAGTGTCACCTGATGAGTAGCACGTGTGCATATGTTTGTGTGTGTGTGTGTGTGTGTGTGTGGTTGTAACACACTCATGTTATAAGCTCTGTCCGAGCTGTGCTACAGCTGTGCTACAGTATTGTTGGCAGCATGCATGCTGTAAGTTAAGTAGACATCATTTACGTGAAAGAAATACTTTCCACTGATCTTTTCCAGACAAACATATGGCTGTAAAGGATTGGAGTCAATAGTTACTTGGCAACTGATTCAGAATGTTTTACTAGTATCTTTGCACTGGTTCTGACACTCTTCTTAAACTAGAAAAAATAATCGAGTCTTAACGGATCTAGCTACTCAACTAACAAGCTCTATTAACAAAAATCACATCGACAGCCCAATGTGAAACTTGTAAAAAAAAAAATCGGGGCAAATGTGGCACACAGCCCGAAGACAGCCTTCACGACAGCCCCTGCAAGTAGGCTTATACGCTAACTTTAGCCTTGCTCCGCCTTGCCAAACAACCCCTCGCTGACAGTGCTTGAGTTACTACACTCCGGCGCGGTAAGCAGCCAGCAGAGAGTGGCACCGACCGCTGTTGCGCGTGCATGACCGTGACCATGTGTTGGCCATTGTGTTTCCTGGGCTGCACGCTGCACACGCAGGCAGTATCGCATGCCGCGGTGGCGGTGTGCTGCTGCAACAGCAGCGGATTAGGGGCTGATTATATTATGTAACACCTGCAGCATTCATGGGGACCTCTAGTCACCGCATGTCACTACTGATTATTTGATGGGCCGAGGAGGAGCAGCAGGAGGAGGAGGAGGAGGAGGTGGAGGAGGAGATTATATCCCCAAACAGAACAGATTTAGAAAACATATCACTCGGAATTCCCTCTCTGTCGGCTAATGTGGGTCACCACGCGGGGCTTGCGTGTCCTGGTTTGACGTTTTTCTCTGTCTGAATGGCTCATTCTGTTGGCGGTGGGACCCGGTATGCGCCACAGTGTTTGGGAGGGCTTGTGTGAAGCTGATGCACGTGGTTTCTTGTGGGCCGGTCAGCGGGGAGAATAGCGGGGTAAACGGAAAAGACTGAATGCACAATAAAGAGAGAGCATCTGGGGTAAAAAGAAGAGAGTTGCCATTCACGAAACAAAGGCAGGTGTTGTTTTATTCATGTTGAATTCAAGTCACATTGGAGCTCCAATTTTAAGGAGCTCAAGTAAGTAAATCATTATTTGGGTTTGAGAAGCACGACAACAGCATGTTGTTGGCTGTAAGGGACAGGCTGCAGCAGTTAAAAAACAACGACATTCCTGCCTCACGAACTAGCGTTGAGCTGAGCTGTGGCAGATTTCTGATAAAAACAGGTAGGACAAGGCTAGCTTGTATCTTGTGTTTTAGTTTTGCGTCTGCAGAGCGCAGACACGCGAAGTGTGTGTACAAGCGCACACCGGTGTGTGTCTCTGTGGTCTGTGATTAACTAGCCTGGCGGTCTTGCTAGTCAGGCTTACACACCCTCATGACAAATAATGCGATCATAATTGCGTAATAGTAACGTGAAAGTGAGAAGGGAGGCGGTTGGGGTGGTGAGTGGGTGGGGTCGTATTTCCTAGTAGCCTGCGTCTTGTGTGTTGACGGACGGGATAGTAAAGGCTGACACAGGAGTGGGTTGAAAGAGAGATGGATGAATCGCCGCAGGATGGAATAAAACCTGGCTTCAGCAGCAAGGCATGGTAGCAGGGTTGAGCCAGCGAGCTGACCCACGCGCGCAGTGCTGTGGCGGCACATGGCGGCAATGTGCACACAAGTAAGCATACCCACATGCCTGTGTAGTTGTATCTGGCTTTTTTTGCATGGAGCCCATTGCCGTCCATTGCTCTCAGATGAGCCCGCAGTGCACACAGCTGTTTACATTCAGTTCCGTTCGACACCGTCTCTCGTGCACAGGCCACCGTGGGCCCCTCCTCCTCCTCCTCCTCCTCCTCCTCCTCCTCGTGCTTTTATTCCACGTAAAAAAGTGTGGGGGGGAGGGGGGGCGTCTAACCCCAACGTGAGGAGCCAACGGGTTGACCTCAAGCAGCAGATGATCCTGTCAGCCTGCTCCACCGGCCGCTCCAACCCTCTCCACCCCCAAACCCTCTCCACCACCCTCCCTCCTCAGCCATTAGGCACACGGCACGGGCCAATGGATGTCAGCCGCACTGATGGTTACCATGGTGACCACATTGTCTGCCAGTGACCTTCGACCTGTCCATGGGCTGTGGGAGTATTCTCTGGGTCGTAATGAGGATTAGGGCCAGATAACCGCCAGCAGACACGCAGGCCACTACTACTACGACGACGAAGACAGTGGGTTTAGTCTTCCCCACTCCACATTCTGGTGATTAGGTTTTCTTTGGTCAAGTCTGTTGACCCACGTTAGCCTACGCAGTGTGAACTCTGGAAGGAGCCACTGTTTGGGCCCTTATAGACTCTGGACCTAAATCCACAACTTTCATAGAAGTTCTTTAAGCATGGTCTCATTGTTTATGTCTCAAAGCTGTGTAAACAACCACATTTGTAACACATGTTTGAAAAGTTTGAGGAGAGACATGAAGGCTAAAGGGTAAAGTTCTGTTTAATGTAACTACTGCTATTTCTGATGTACTTACGTGTAGATAGGATACACTGGCACGCACGTTTGTTCTTGTTGTGCTCGTGCTGCAACGTGGTAGTTGCAGTTAGGCAGGATATCCTCAACAAATATGCCTGACCTCCTCATGACCCTCCCCCTTTCAATGTGTTTGGTTTGTGGACCAGTTTCTCTCACACTAATGATTGACTTGCCAGACAGCCAATAGCAAATCTAGGCACACTGCATGACATGCTGAATTAACGTGTGCAAGACCGAATATTTTCCTGCAGAAGAAATTATAAAGCCTCTGACTTCCTTATTCATTTCAGCCATTCTCCACACTGCTGCGAGTTATTACACATGACAGCAGTTAACTGAGAATGATCTCATTTTAAACTACGAAAGGTCTTTAAATGCAACGCTCCAGTTGCAACTACAACTGTACACTAATCACTCAAAGCGATTCAGCAGAGGTTTCCGATAATGAAGAACGACGGGACGGTTTTGGTCTGTCATTAAACTAATTCCAAGGCACTGCCAGTAGACCCGCAGGCACCGCAGTGTGGCTGCCCACTGCTCCCAGAGAGATGGATGGAGAGCAGAGGCCAAACTTCACCGCGGGGAACAATAAAAAACAGCTTAGAAATATACCTTGCTTTTTCGTTTTTCAAATGGAAAGGAATATTTGGAGCCCTGCATGGAGTGATAGGAATAGTACAGGTGTGCCTACATGCAGACGTGGGCAGTTGGCAGAGAACTCAAGGACATACACACACAAACATATAAACATGTACACACACACACACACGCACACACACACACACACACACACACACACACACACACACACACACACACACACGCACACA
>JAOPUA010000044.1:8015353-8037018 GCA_027122455.1 Trisopterus luscus
GGTGATGTAGTTGGCATGGTTGACCTGGATCTGGTTCTTTTTGGCCAGTTCAAAGGCCATCATGTCTACTGGCAGATGGAACTTGGTCTTGGACTTGTTGAAGTCCTTCTTGTAGAGAGCATCACTCTGTATCCTGGCTGAGTTCAGAGCCAGCATGAGCAGAGGGTCATCCTCGATGCAGCGAGCACCAATATGGTGACCCACCTGCTTGCGGTATCCCGCCTTATACTTGTACTGAAGTAAAAATAAAGATATAATCATCATAATGAGTACATACAATAACTACTATAATACAGTATTTCAGTCTGAAAAAACCCAAATAACCTTACATCACTGGCAATGGTAGTGCAGTTTTTGGCGGCCAGGATTGCAATAGCATCTTTGCGGATATTGTGACCCTTCTTCTTGGACAGTTCATTGTCTAGCTTGTAAAGTTTCTGAAGAGGAAAGAATTATAAGCATTTCTTCACAATTGTTTTTTCAGAACATAGGATCTGTTTCGGAATGAAGAAGTTGGTGTAGATCAGAAGATGGAGTTTGTACCTCACTGTAATTTTTCTTGTTTGCTTTTGCCAAGACAACATCCATGGCGTCGGGCATGATGTGGATTTGGGTCTTGTCCGTGTCCCAGGCTTGAGTATAGGATTGCTGAAAAGGAAACCACAAACCCGTTAGTGAGGTTATTTCCTGATGATAGAATATTCAATAATGTGTAATCACCACAATAATAATGCAAGCAATACCTTATTCATGATTTGGTTGTTAGCAGTGGCCAGTGTGATGTCCATGGAGAACATGTCCTTGGTAAACTTCAGGTTACTCGGGTGCTGACGGTACAGCTTCTCACTATGAATCTTCCCGGCGATCTTCGCTTTCTCAACATCCAATGAGCCAATAGGAACCCATCCGATTCCTTTGCTGTAGGATTCATAGTCGGCCTTGTACTGGTTCTAGAGGAGATTGATGGATAAACAATATGATACATGTTAAATGGATATAGTCTTTGCGACCAGCACGTCATCCATCTATCCAAAATCTTCCCATACAGATACTGAAACTTAAAAAAAAATGTTTTGCTTGGGAATTATGAATACAAAATATATGCAAGCAGCACAACACAGGTAGAATACACATAAAACAGTATGATCTCTGGTTGCATTTTGAGTACAAACATTTGGTCCTAATATTTGGTCCTGCATGTGATGTTTGTAAATTGCTTTAGTTCAGAGATATCTCAAGACTTCCCGTTTGAAGACAGAAAAAAAAGGGGACAAAGAGAATCATACGTACATCACTGATGTTGACCTGCATATTACGGGCTAGCACCAGGTTCATGGCATCAGGAAGGAGACTATAGCGGTGATGGATCTTTCTGTACCCAGCATAGGTTTGAGCCTTGGTTGCATCCTTGGCATGCACCAGGCTCATCATGTCTACTGGGGAGTGGTACTTCAGCTTAGCCTTTTCGTAGTCCTTCTTGTAGTTCTTCTCACTCTGGTGCTTGGCTATTTCCATGTAGTGCACCAGCAGGGGGTCATCCTGGATACTGCGGAAGCCAACGTGGTGGCCCCTGGCTTTCTCATAATCCAGTTTGTACTTATACTGCAGCAGGACAAGAGTACAATGTTATTCACAGGCACTGGCTGACAGGTACAATTTATTGCATCCAATAGCAACTAGTCCAATTTGGTACTGCAAGGCACTCCTCACTTACATTGCTAGCAATTTTGGTGCCCAATTTGGCAGCTACAATAGGGATGGCATCACCTTTGAGGTTATATCCCTTTTTAGCCATCTCCATGACTCCAGCCTTATAAAGTTTCTGCAAGACAGATAAAGGGAGAG
The DNA here is from genome assembly GCA_027122455.1 of Trisopterus luscus. Taxonomy (NCBI): domain Eukaryota; kingdom Metazoa; phylum Chordata; class Actinopteri; order Gadiformes; family Gadidae; genus Trisopterus; species Trisopterus luscus. Next base: position 8,017,199 of record JAOPUA010000044.1, read on the forward strand.
AATGAGTATACAGAACGTGTCTCTAGTCAGGAATGAGAGGCACTAAAATATAGGTGAATATGTGTATACTATATTTGTTGATACAAATAACCAATGCAGGCATTTTGGTGTTGTTTATAGTCATAGTATTCCCTTACATCGCTCATGGTGATGGCGTTGGCCTTGGCCAGCACAATCTCAGGTGAATCTGGCATCACGTGGATAGTACGCTTGTCCTTCTCCCAAGCTGAAGTGTATGCTTGCTGTAGACACAAAGAAACACGTGATTATCATGAACAACATGGGGTGGGTTGGTGCTGTGAAAACCTAAATTCTAAATACATAAGACCCTGCACCTTGTTCATTATCTTGTTGTTGGCGGTGGCCAGTTCCAAGTCCATGGAGTCCATCAGCTTGCTGAACTTGAAGGTAGAGGGATGGGTGCGGTACTTGTTGTCACTCTGGATCTCGCCGCCAATCCTAGCCGTCTCCACCCCAAGTGAGCCGATGGGGACCCAGCCAATGCCTCTGATGTAGTTGTTCCACTCTGACTTGTATTCACACTGCAAACAAAACAAAGAAAACATTGTAGAGTTCCAATGGGAATGAAGCTCATCCTGATGTCTAATTAGGCTATGTCCTAAATTGTACTGATTCTCTTTTTTGTCCTTTTAAGTCAAAACTCGCTGTTATATTTCACCTTTACAGTGTATCGTGCAAACTGCAAATAGATTGTTGAGATTTGTGTGAAACAAATATCTAGGAATTAGAAACAAAGCAAATTTGCTCATTCACTCAAGCTTGATTTCCTGTCGAAAAATAACTTCCTGTATGCCAAATCATTTTTCATCCCTGACTCAGGAGACCCATAGGTCCACCCACCATACTCCATCCATCCACCAAGTAAATTAATGCCTTCTGTTTTTACCACTTAACCAGCTTGGGAACCAGACAAATCTGATGACTTATTTTTCTTTTTTACTATCTTCTCTGGCATATGGATCTGACCCCCATCCCTTTCAAACAGATTTACTGCAGAACTGGCCAGGGTTAGTCCAATCCCAAATGTTTATGTATTATGGGGTGGGTTTGATATAATGAGCGTACAGAAGAGGATGCATTGTTAATGGATGCATTTCCATTAACAACTAAGATGGCTGCCGCTGACTTGTTCCATTGCTCTGATTGATTGTTTGTGAATCCAATTACAACCAATTCCATTTTGGTTTGCACCATTCGGTAACCTCGGAAATCAAATGTTATGTGAGAGGATTTTCACATTTTCAAATTGGTCAGGCAAATTGATAAAGACAGGCTTTATATGAATTATCATTATCATTCATATTAAAGAATGTTATATTTATTTTTAGCAAACATTTAATTGTACAGATTTACTTAGTAATAATATATTTAAGGGATTACTTTGATTATGACTGTTATTTCAATATTTTCAACTCACGTCACTGGCATCTGTGTTCATTTTGCGGGCCAAAACCAGGTTCATGGCATCAGGCATGAGATTGTAATTGTGCTCAATCTTCCTGTACCCAGCATAGGTTTGAGCCTTGGATGCGTCCTTGGCATGCACCAGGCTCATCATGTCTACTGGGGAGTGGTACTTCAGCTTAGCCTTTTCGTAGTCCTTCTTGTAGTTCTTCTCGCTCTGCATCTTGGCCACTTGCATGTAGTGCACCAGCAGGGGGTCGTCCTTGATGTTACGGAAGCCCACGTGGTGGCCCTTAGCTTTCTCAAAGTCCAGCTTGTACTTGTACTAGAGAAATAAGCATTAAGAAATAGCATTGTCATCATTTGCAAACGATAATGTATAATGTAAAAGTGGGGGTTAAGTGGATAAATAATCATGGCTGATTTGATACACATTTGGTGCACTTCACTTACGTTGCTAGCAATTTTGGTGCCCAATTTGGCAGCCACAATAGGGATGGCATCACCTTTGAGGTTATATCCCTTTTTAGCCATCTCCATGACTCCAGCCTTATAAAGTTTCTGGAAGACAGATAAAGGGAGAGAATGAGTATACAAAACTTGTGTCTATAGTCACAGGAATCAGAGGCACTAAAATATAGGTGAATATGTGTAGAATATATTTGTTGATACAAATAACCAATGCAGGCATTTTGGTGTTGTTTATAGTCGTAGTATTCCCTTACGTCGCTCATGGTGATGGCGTTGGCCTTGGCCAGCACAATCTCAGGTGAATCTGGCATCACGTGGATAGTGCGCTTGTCCTTCTCCCAAGCTGAAGTGTATGCTTGCTGTAGACACAAACAAACACATGATTATCATTAACAACATGGGGTGGGTTGATGCTGTGAAATCCAATACTCTATATTCATGAGCCCCTGCACCTTGTTCATTATCTTGTTGTTGGCAGTGGCCAGTTCCAAGTCCATGGAGTCCATCAGCTTGCTGAACTTGAAGGTAGATGGATGGGTGCGGTACTTGTTGTCACTCTGGATCTCGCCGCCAATCCTAGCCGTTTCCACCCCAAGTGAGCCGATGGGGACCCAGCCAATGCCTCTGATGTAGTTGTTCCACTCTGACTTGTATTCACACTGCAAACAAAACAAAGAAAACATTGTGGGGTAATGTGGGGAAATAAGTGAATTTACTAAGGACAGACAATGTATAACTGAGAATTGCATATCTACAGCAAAGTTAGGAGAAAGTGAATGTGTTATTAACTGAATTTGTTATGGAGCATAGTTTCCACCTTAAAACTCTGATTCCTTAATGACCAGAGTTTATTGTCCCTATCCCCAAGGCCTACCCTCTTAACTTTGATTGTGTTGTTGATGTTATTTATTTTTATCGATATAAAACAACATTTAATCTCATGAAGAACATTGTTTTTGCTCTATTTTCTACTCACGTCACTGGCATCAGTGTTCATTTTGCTAACCCTAATAATATATTTAAGGGATTACTTTGATAATGATTGTTATTTCAATATTTTCAACTCACGTCACTGGCATCTGTGTTCATTTTGCGGGCCAAAACCAGGTTCATGGCATCAGGCATGAGATTGTAATTGTGCTCAATCTTCCTGTACCCAGCATAGGTTTGAGCCTTGGATGCGTCCTTGGCATGCACCAGGCTCATCATGTCTACTGGGGAGTGGTACTTCAGCTTAGACTTTTCGTAGTCCTTCTTGTAGTTCTTCTCACTCTGCATCTTGGCCACTTGCATGTAGTGCACCAGCAGGGGGTCGTCCTTGATGCTACGGAAGCCCACATGGTGGCCCCTAGCCTTCTCATAGGCCTTCTTGTATTGGATCTAAACCAAATCCAGAGGCAATTCGTCAATCGTCAAACAATAATAAATAACACATTTGTATAAATATAAAGGTGTCAAATGTTTAAGTCGCAACCCAGTCATCAAATCCTATTCAAGGCTGCTGTAGGTAGGTGGTGAGAGATGTAAAGAGACAGCACAAAAGAGCAGAAGAGAGCAAGATATAGAAATTAAACCAGCCCAATAAAAAATTGCCTCCCTCTCTGCTTCCTTCCTCCATATGTCGCATTCAGGCACCTGTGTGTGAAGCTATGACAATGCAGCAGGCATGTGATTGATATGGAAGATGGATTTCCCAAACCAATCAGTGAAGAGATGCCCTAATTGGCAGAAATAAGCCAGGAGCGATTCAAAATCAAAGTTGGCTAAAACAGGCAGGTCCAACCAATTACAAACAGATATTCTGCCAAATCATTTCAATCACTTATAGCTGATGGATGGCTATGGTATTTCTAACAAATTTCACTAAAGCTTTTAAATCGTACCTACAGCACCTTAAACATGATATATTTTCCAGTGTGTACTCACGTCACTGGCGATGTGCCTGCCTTGCTTGGCATGGAGGATAGAGATGGCATCAGGTTTCATGTCATACCCCTTAGCGATATGTTCAATCCATTTCTGCTTGTAGTGAGACTGGAGACAAAAGATGAAAGAAGATCAGGCAATGTTCTGGTTGCAGCATACGTTTAGGGGTGTGTGTCATCGGTAGGATTCTACCATTGAGCTACCTTGCTCATGGTCTGGGCATTGAATTTGGCCTGGATGAACTCGGGGGCGTCCACTGGCAGATTGTAAGTGTGCTTGAACTTCTCCCCAGAGGCTTTGTACGCCGCCTTAATAAAGACAGTTGAGTAAAAATCAGAACATGATGATAGACTTCCATAAAATGATTGCATGTACTATTGAACAGCCATCCACTGAACAATATTAAAACTCTGGAAAAATACAGAGAAAGGTGCTCTGACCTGGTCAATTATCTTTGAGTTTCCCTGGGCCAGAACCATATCCATAGAGTCAGTCTTGCTGGTGAACTTGAAAGTGCTGGGGTGCTGGCGGTAGCCTTGTTCGGCCAGCGCTGATTTGGCAGCCTTAGCCAACTCTACGTCAATGGAGCCAATAGGAACCCAGCCTGTTCCTTTGTAAAGGTTGTTGTACTCTGACTTGTATTCATTCTGAAGGTGTAGAGAGATAGAGTTAGAGTCAGAGGTAGAAAAAGAGCAGATGCAATTTGACTAAAGCATAGCCTTTGTGATGTCCTTCATAATATCAATAGTTGTTTTATATAATTAAGTCGTTTTTTATAGATATATCTTTCAGCATTGTTGACTTTTTTAACAATTGACCACAGCAAATTTGCTAAACAAATTGTAATATAGGAACTCAAACACATGAGTTTAGACCTACGTCGCTCTGGATATCCTGCATTTTACGACACAGCTGCAGCTGCATGTTATCGGGAAGCAGGAAGTAATTGTGGGGGATCTTCCTGTACCCAGCATTGGTTTGAGCCTTGGATGCGTCCTTGGCATGCACCAGGCTCATCATGTCTACTGGGGAGTGGTACTTCAGCTTAGCCTTTTCGTAGTCCTTCTTGTAGTTCTTCTCGCTCTGCATCTTGGCCACTTGCATGTAGTGCACCAGCAGGGGGTCGTCCTTGATGTTACGGAAGCCCACGTGGTGGCCCTTAGCTTTCTCAAAGTCCAGCTTGTACTTGTACTAGAGAAATAAGCATTAAGAAATAGCATTGTCATCATTTGCAAACGATAATGTATAATGTAAAAGTGGGGGTTAAGTGGATAAATAATCATGGCTGATTTGATACACATTTGGTGCACTTCACTTACGTTGCTAGCAATTTTGGTGCCCAATTTGGCAGCCACAATAGGAATGGCATCTCCTTTGAGGTGATATCCCTTATTCGCCATTTCCAAAACGCCAGCCTTATAAAGTTTCTGGAAGAAAGATCAAAGAGAGAGAACCGTTTACAGAACTATTTTCTCTACTCGAAGGATAGAGAGGCACTAAATAAAGATCTATATGTGTATCATATGTTTGTTGATACAGAATCAATGGTAGGCATTTTGGTGTAGTTTATTGTAGGTGTGGGAAAAATAATAGATTCTTCGATGCATCGGGATTCTCTCTAGAAAAATTCTGTCTCAATGCAGATAAATTAATAATCTGAAACAAAATAAAAATATACATATTTGTATTTTTTTTATTTTTTATTAAATGTTCGCCTGCTGCAGAGCGCTACATACGCTGCCTGTGGGTTTTCTTTGAAGAGAACCAACTTTATTTAATATAAATTTTAGATAAGGTAATTCATCTGTTGATTGTCTTTAATGATAATCACTCAAGTAGGAAGTGATTAGCAAACTCTGAGTAGCAAACTCATGTATAAACTCATGTCAAAGATGTATATATATATTTTTCCCCCACGAAATAAAAACAAAAAAACGAGATGCATCGATAATCGTTTTGGAATCGAATCGTTGACCTCTGACTCGGAATCTAATCGAATCATGAGGTGCCAAAAGATTCCCACCCATAGTTTATTTTAGTATTCCCTTACATCGCTCATGGTGATGGCATTTGCCTTGGCCAGCACAATCTCAGGTGAATCTGGCATCACGTGGATAGTGCGCTTGTCCTTCTCCCAAGCAGAAGTGTATGCTTGCTGTAGACACAAAGAAACACATGATTATCATGAACAACACGGGGTGGGTTGATGCTGTGAAAACCAATACTCTATATTCATGAGCCCCTTCACCTTGTTCATTATCTTGTTGTTGGCGGTGGCCAGTTCCAAGTCCATGGAGTTCATCAGCTTGCTGAACTTGAAGGTAGAGGGATGGGTGCGGTAGTTGTTTTCACTCTGGATCTGGCCGCCAATCTTAGCCGTCTCCACCCCAATTGAGCCAATGGGGACCCAGCCAAGGCCTCTGACGTAATTGTTCCACTCTGACTTGTATTCACACTGTATACAAAATAAAGAAAACATTGAGGGGTTATGTGGGGAAATAAGTGACTTTAAGGACAGACAAATGTATAACTGTGAGAATTACATATCTACAGTACAGGTAGAGGCTAAAGGAATGTGTTAACTTACTGAATTTGTTATGGAGCAGTTTCCCTGCTTAAAACATTGATTCCTTATAATGACCAGGGCTTTTTTGTCCCTGACCCAAGGCCTACTTTGGATTGTTTGGTTGATTGTGCATTCATGTATTTATTTTATCAATATGAAATGACATTCCATCTCATCAAGTAAACATCACACACACTTCATGGAATATGTTTAAGAATATCTTGGTGATTATTTTGATAATCATTGTTTTAGCTGTATTTTCAACTCACGTCACTGGCATCAGTGTTCATTTTGCGGGCCAGAACCAGGTTCATGGCATCAGGCATGAGACTGTAGTGGTGCTGGATATTTCTGTACCCAGCATTGGTTTGAGCTTTGGAGGCCTGCTTGGCATGCACCAGGCTCATCATGTCTACTGGGGAGTGGTACTTCAGCTTGGATTTGTGGTAGTCCTTCTTGTAGTTCTTCTCACTCTGCATCTTGGCCACTTGCATGTAGTGCACCAGCAGGGGGTCGTCCTTGATGTTACGGAAGCCCACGTGGTGGCCCTTAGCCTTCTCATAGGCCTTCTTGTATTGGACCTGAACGTAAAATTGAAAAGTGCATCTCTCGTGATAGTGGTTTTGTCAATGTCTGATTCAGAAATGTATTGTAGCAGATGTTCTCGAAAAGATAAAGCATGTGACAGATGTGACACTCATGACAGAACATACCTTGGTCTAGTGACAAACCAAAAAAACAATGGACATTCAACATAATGGACATTCGGTATCAATAAGATGTTTCCCTATCTTATCAAACCTGCAAGATTTTTCAGGTTCATTTCCTAGAACACTTACATCACTGGCTGCGTGTCTGGCAGCCTTTGCGGCTTTGATGGAGATAGCGTCAAGCTTCAAGTCATAGCCCTTGGCAATGGTCTCCTCCCAGGCCGTCTTGTAGTAGTTCTGCAATTGAGCGACATGGTAAATTAAATAATTTATTAATTGAATCATTAAAAATCGCTCACATGAACAATCTCATTGACAAATGACTGGAACACCTACCTTGCTGATGTTGTAGGAATTGGCTCTGGCCAGTTGCAATTCAGGCATGTCAATTGGTAGAGAATAGTTCTGATGGATCTCCTCCAGACCTCTCTTGTAGAACAGCTATAGAGGACGCACACAGACAGGGTAAGACTAAGCGACCACAAAAAAGCCTGGGTGAGTATCTTTAGAGAAACTGGTGAGACTGTGAATCTTACGTCGCTCCTCTGAAGCTGGTTGACCGCGGCCTGCAGCATGACGGGGTGGTCGTCGATAGCAGTGAAGGGGATTGTGTCTGGGTGCTTCCTATACTTTTTCTGTAAGAAAGAAAACAAATACAAATCAAAATACAAGGCAATTAAAATTAAATACATTTTACTTGGGTGCATTGGTTGATTTGAGGGTTAGGTTGGTGCCCTGGCCGAGGCTATGGAACACTAACCTCACTGAGAATCTCTCCAGCTTTCTTTGCCAGCTCCACATCCATGGAACCGAAAGTGACCCATGGACTACCCTTGGTATATTGGTTGTACTCAGACTTGTACTCGTTCTGTCATGAGAAAAAAGTACATTTTATTAATGACAATGGTGGTGGTCATGCTGTTGGTCGTATCATAACCCGTAAATTCATTGATTATTTATGGTCATTAACGATTCCCCATGAAATAAATCTTCAAAATAAATAAAAAACGACACAATAACGACTTAGACTGCTGGTTCTTACATCGCTCTGGATGATGTTGGCCTTCTTAGCCAGGTCCAGCGGTATAGCATCGTAGGGCATGAGGTAGCGGTTGCTGATCTTCTTGTAGCCAGTCATGCTGGCAATGGCCTGGGACTTCTTGGCCAGCGTGACAGACATCATGTCTAACGAGGTGTGGTACTTGGTTTTGACCTTCTCGTAGTCCTTGGTGTACTCGCGCTACAGAGACATGAGTGTGGTGAGGCGCGGAGGGGAGGAGGAGAAGGTCACCGTCCACGGTGGTTACGTGGCATTCAAAGTGTCAACAGCAAAAGCAGCGTGTTGGTTTGTTTGTTTATCAGATATATAAAAGCAAAGGAAGATCTTACATTGCTAACGATTTTGGCCACGTGAACGGAGTGCAGGATCTTAGGGTCGTCTTGGATGCTGAGGGCGCCAACCATGCGGCCTCTGTTCTTCTCGTATTCCTTCTTGTATTTTACCTGGGGTGAGAAACCATGTCCAGTGGTTATTAAGCACCCTGGACAGACTGAGGGCTCCAGTGAAGCCAGTAAATATGAGTGTCATTGTGTACTCACGTCACTGGCGATGTTTGTGTGAGCACGGGCCGCAAGGATCGAAATTGCATCCCCCTTCACCTCAAACCGCTTGGCCTTTTCTTTTTCCCAATTGTACTTGTAGCAGTTCTGCAAAGAGACAATAAAAAAAATAAACATGGGTATGAAGAAAATTAAATGTTGGTTCAATTAATAAGGGACACGAATAACTACTTCACGTACTTCACTCAGGTTGAAGGCGTTAACTCTAGACTGAATAAAGAAGGGATAATCCGCGGGCAAGGAATTCTTGGTCTTTGTCTCCTCATACTTGGCCTTGTAATTGATCTGAAAAAGAGAAAGAGGGTAGTATTTAAAACAACCAATTTACCAATAAATGTCAAAAGCAATATTATGAAATGAATACGCATAATACACTGGATGACCACTAGATGGCAGCAGAGTTTGGACTGGGCATCGCATATGCGTTACTCAGAACTGTGGGTTCCTCTGCGTAGCCAACCCCTCTCTGATGGCTGGGTTTATTCTTGGCCGACTGAGTTCATGCTGCTATTTATATTACAGAGAGATGGCTCTCCAGTTTCCATGGTGTCCACAGAAAGACAGCTGGCCTTAGTGGTTGGATGGGCCCGTGGCCATGGCGTCTCCAATGCACATCTGATATGAAGTCAGCTCAGGGGGACATATGTCCATTGGAAAAGCTTTCCCGTCAGAAAATCAGCCCATGCTTGAAGATGTGTTTGAATTAATTTAAGAATGTCGGAAATGTAAAAGGGTGTACATACATCACTTAGCTGTTGGGCGTTGATGGCGGCCTGAACTTGAACTGGCGAATCCGTGACCTGTGTGAATTTCACCGTGTCCGGATGTTGGCGGTACACTTTCTGCAAAACAAACAATCCAAAAGAAATTGTTTATATGTGTTATTCTTAGTTTTCAATGTTATTCACTCTCTGTGACTTTGAGATGCCAATCACAGGGACGAGGGAATCACTCACATCTTTACACAGCGCAAGCTTCTTGTCGACTTCGTATTCGGGCGTGATGGTTTGAGGGAAGAAGCATCTCGTCTTGATGTCTTCATACTCAGCTTTGTAATTTTGCTGAGAGGTAAAAAAGCCAGAAGCAAAGAGCAAGTAAGGGATTGGCTCTTCAATGAATAGCACAGTAGAACAATTGTAAATACATCGAGAACAGCGAGTTGACTTGCCTCGCTCTTGAATTCCTCAACTTTCTGGCAGTGGAGCATGTAGATGTCTTCATAGCTGCCGATATAGTGACCCTGTACCTCATTCTTATACTTTTCTTGATAGTGTGTCTGAGGAACAAAGGAAACAATATATATATCTATATATATATAGACAAAATATATGACAAGATATAAAAGAGAGGATCAGTGAAAATGTGTAGAATAAAATGATACATAAAACACTCACATCAGTGAATTTTTTGAGAACCGAATCCATCTTGAACTTTGGTGTGTCGCAGTAGTTGATGCTGAAACCTCTGGATTTCTCATAATTCTTCTTGTAAACTTTCTGCAAAAAGAAAAAGGGAAAATATTTATATAAAAAAATATTATATATAAAAATGTTGAAAGATATGAACAAAAATAATACATAAATCTATTGAATTAATCAAAAATCTATTGAATTGTTTCAGAATCTGTGGCATACATGTTTTTGACTATAACTATATAACTATAATTATTAAACAACTATGATGATAAAATGAACCAATAATAAGAAACTGATATACAGGCTGATGAAGTATGCTACCTCACGCTACTCAGTGGCCAGTTTATTCACTATTTATAGTCAAGCAACGATAGAATAGAACGTAAACGTGACATACAATGTAACATACAAGCTACACTCACATTTAATCCAATCAAGACTTGAATAGATGTTAAGAGATTCATGTTACAAAAGGTTGCAGACTCTCAGAATACATTAGGTTTGTGTTTATATGGTTTAACACTGAGGTAAACAGCCAGTGAAAAACTGTGTCAACGACTGTGGAATGAACAAGTCTGATATGTAAAATGAAAGGACTCTATTTTCCCCCAAATTAAATGTAAGGTTCACGCTTTGCGAACCCGGACAATGAACTAAATAAAATGCTAACGGAGCATCGCCTAGTGTTTTAGACTTAAGACTGAATAGTATTTAAACTGTATGAAGAACACGGTCCCTTAGAGTTAATACTGTAAACATGACATTTGTATGTAAAAATATAAGCTGTGCATTAATTTGGTTAACATTGAGGTGTTTTGTATGGTGTGTTCAGAGAGGCTACTGTACTGCAGTCCCGTCCATCTACACCTACATCACTAAGGATGGTGCCGGCATATCTGAGCTGTCTGAGGAGGGGGTTTTCTGTGGCGGGGAGCGTGTTGTAGTCAGACTTGTCTTTCATCTTCTCGTAGTCCTTCCTGTATTTCACCTGTTGATGGAAATCAAAACCAAAATAAACAAACCAGGTTATAGTCATTATGAAGCTGTGGGTGTGGTTATGGGGGATGTGTGTGTGTGCGTGTGAGTGTGTGGGCGTTTGTTTGTTTGTGTGTGTGTGTGTGTGTGTGTGTGTGTGTGTGTGTGTGTGTGTGTGGGAGGGAGAAGGCGTGTCAGTGACGTGAAATGTCACTGTACCGCCTATGACTCGCGTATTGACAGACTTTATGGAAGGCCAACGTATTATTTTCTCCTGCCAGAGTGACTCATGTCTTGATTGTGTGTAGGTGTGTGGGCGGCTCTACCTCAGGCCCAAGGCTCTACAGCACATGCCATGCCCGTATTCTTGTATACTCTATCTAGAATCTGCTTTCTCTGCGATCCACAACTACTACTATAGCCATTCCGGTTCTTTATCACACGTAATAATGAGGTGTTATAAGGTGGGAACAGAATGTCTCCTTCGAAACGCTGTGGGCACCACCACTACGGACTACACGTTAAGTGCGTCAGTGCAGGCGTGCAGTGGCTGACTCACACCGTGGGTTGTGGTGGGTCAAATCCCCGCCGTGGGTTCCTCTTTAGCGAGGTGTGTGTTAAGACGCGCAGATGACACTGGTGTTTATGTAAGAGTGGCGTGCGTAAGCGGCCAGTCATCGGACGGCGTGCTCACCGAGCTGGCACTGGTGCCCGCCTTCTTGTTTGTGTCGTAAACGGGCGTTTCCGTCTGCATGAAGTTGATTTGGTCTTTCGCCGCCTCCCAGTCTTTCGTGTACCTTTGCTGCAGGAGGGAAAAACAAGGAGTACCGAAGAGTTGAATACGATACCAAAAGTAAAAAATACACAAATAAATCACATGTCATTTGTAAAATAATAATTTTTGTTAATGATAAACAATGATAAGATTTCATAATTTACTGTGCTAAGGTTCTCCATGGCCACCCTGGCCGTGGCCACATCGAAATAGGGCGTCTCACACCATTGGCCCTTCACGTTCTTGTTGTAGTCCTCCTTGTACTTAAGCTGTAGATAAGAGAGAGACAAACAGCACGACATGTACATTACACAACTTAAAGCACCGTCAAGTGACATCATGGAGGGATGGAAGGCTGGGAATAGCATTCTCATAACTGGTTGCTATTGTTGTACTTGGCCGCTCTCTCTTTCCCTGTCCCCAACACTGATAATCTGACAGCAGGTGGTCTTTATCCCCATCCGTCTCCCAGGAGCTGGCGGCTCCGACAATCTGACTCGCATTGAACTTCCCCTGCGTGCGTGCGTGTGCGTGCGCGTGCGTGCGTGCGTGTGTGTGTATGTGTGTGTGTGTGTGTGTGTGTGTGTGTGTGTGGGGTTGTCTCATGTGTTTTCAATGTTTATGCTTAATGTGTGTTTGTGTTTTTTCAGTGTGTGTGTGTGTGTGTGTACGTGTAAGTGATTGAATGTACAGTATTTGTGTGTTTCAATGTCTGTGTCTTTCAATGTTTTTGTGTGGGTTTCAATGTGTGTGTCTATTGAAATGTTTTTGTTTGTGTTTCAATGTGTAATTCTTTGAATGTGTGTGTGTGTTTGTGTGTGTGTGTCAATGTTTTGTGTGTGTTTCAATGTGTGTGTGTGTGTGTGTGTTCGTGTGTTTCTATGTGTGTATCTATGTGTGAGTGTGTGTGTGTGTCACTGTGTTCCTATGTGCATGTTTCAATGTGTGTACGTGTGTTTTGAATGAGAAGAGAGAGAGGGTGAGAGAGAGCAGCGCCGTGCATTTGATTTCACTCTAGAAAGCCTTTGTCAGCACAATGCCCCATAGCCCAGTCAGTGTGAGTGTCACTTGGAGCCCAGTGAATCAGAAGCAACAAGCACAGCAACAACACAAAGAGCCCCGCTCTGACATCTCACACTGCCTGTGTGCATCCACGCCGTACCGGAGACAGTGCAGACCTGCTCACCGCAATATGCTTCTTTGATATACACCGAGACTCAGGCTACACTAGATGCTCATGATGAATACATCTCAGATCTATTGCGCACACGGGCACGTGCACACACTCGCACACAGACACACACACCCACACACGCGTGGTCGGCTGCAGTGCTGGAAAGCAGCCAACGCTGCTTTGTCATTGAAAGCAGGTTATTGTGGCAGACACACTGCCTTATTCCCTCTCTCTCTCTCCATGCCTCTCTTTCTCTGTTCTCGTTTTCCTCTCTCTAGCTCTCTCCATCTGTTTCTCTTTCACTCGCTCTCATCTCCTTCTCTCGCTCTCTCTCTCTTTCTCTTCCTCTCTCTCTCTCTCTCTCTCTCTCTCTCTCTTGCTATGCCTCTCTTTCTCTGTCTCTGGCTCTCTAGCCCTCTATCTGTTTTTCTTTCACTCGCTCTCATCTCCGTCCGTCTCTCTCTCCCTCTCGCTCTGTGTCTCTCTCTATGTCACCCTGTCTCTATGTTACTCCCCCCTGGCCCGGCCCAACTCTCCCCAACCGGCCATGTGTCGGGACACCTCGTGCCCACGGAGTTGCAGTGGTGGGCGTGGATGTTGCCTCAGCCTTCATCGACAATCTGTTGCATCACCAGCAGCGGAGTGATTCAACCTGCCATGGCAGACAGGGAATAGAGATAGAGTTAGAAAAAGAGAGAGAGAGGGAGAGAGAGAGAGAGAGAGAGAGAGAGAGGGAGAGAGAGAGAGAGAGAGAGAGGGTGGGGAACTGGATTGGCAGTGGCCAATCAGTGCAAGGGAGAGCGAGGGAACACTATTGTGAAAAAATAATTGGTGTTTAATTGGCTCAGACTAATTCATCAACAATGGCATCCTGGTTCAACAGCCGTGAGCAGGCAACGGTTGAAATGGTTTCTGTGGTTGGAGGGGAGCACTTGATGTGGATTTGTCGTGAGCTGAATCTGTTAATGTTTGTCTTTGCTTAATTGCGATCTCCATATTTGGATGTGGTGTCGTGCAAGAAAGGGAGCCAAGGAAAACCCACAGAGGAGGTAGCTGACTTCCACCTTCTGCCATTGAGTGTTCGATATATATTCGATTATCTCTTTCCCTGGAAATAAGTTGTGATTGATTTCGAAGTGCACATGCACATAGTCACACTATTATTAATACTTGGTGTATTATTGATTTTGATTTGTGACCATGGTGTGCTTCATGATATAAATGCAAAGACAAGGCCAGTGTTTATCAGGAATGCTGTTTCAGGGTTTCATGTTAAGCATCCCCACCACAGCTCACACCAAGAAGACTCAAGGTTCCTTTAAAAGTACAGAGAGAGGAGGACACTGAAAGAGAGCGAGAGCGAGAGAGCAAGAGAGAGAGAAAAGGAGATCCGAGCCTCTTCTCCATGAATCCCGCTGTCACGTAGACGGCTTGTGCATGGAGAGGGATGCGCTGCGGCGATAGAGACGGGAGACAGAAACACAGTGTGAGCCACTGATCGGGATCCACCGGAGCTCACGGAAGGGTGGCGAATGGCCAGCACTCACAGGTCTTTAGCCTTGCCTCGTACTCCTTCTTCCCCCCCCCCCCCGGACAGCGGCCTGAGAGGCCTAACCCAATCAATATTTCAATAAACGCGGACCTTCGGATGAGCCGGGGGCGCCACTGGCAGTGAAATATCAGCCCTTTATCTCTTGTCTCCCACACGACATGTGGGGATTTACTGCTCTTGTCGCTACGTACATAGCACTACATCAACGCCAGTGCAATCTGTCGGGGTTAATCTCTCACGGCCACACACAGGTTCATGTGTAGTCTGCATGCATGACTACACGTGGGGCACATGCACTGCAAAAAATCCCTCAGAATACACACACACACACACACACACACAGTTATTTGACAGGCTCACACTCTTGCATGTCCTCATTAACCCTCCCTCCTATTGGCTGTAAATATTAACCTAGGAACCAGGAACCAGGACGTTCATTCTGTGTGAGGGATTGAACTCAAATGATGATTTCCATGTCCAGTTTATAAAAACGGTTTTCATTTGGAGATTCATAGAAAGCAGATTATTTTGCTGTTGGTGTGCCACAACGTTTTCCACGGTCTCTCTTGGGAGGAGTACGGAAATACACACACACACACACACACACACACACTTATATGCACACACACACACACACACACACACACACACTTATATGCACACACACACACACACACACACACACACACACACACACACACAAACACACAAACACACACAAAAAGCGTGCAAGAGGGGGGCGGTGTGTTGTACAGCGTGCTGGTACTGTTTAGGCCACGCTGACTCACTTCATGCTACCAGAGCCTGTTGAGTCACATCTCTCTCTCATCTCTCTTCTGTTTTGTTTATTTTTCTCTCTCCCTCTCGCAAACTCATTCTCCCTCCCTCTCTCTCTCTCTCTCTCTCTCTCTCTCTCTCTCGGTCCCTAGGCGGCGCCAGAGGGCGGATCGGTAAATGGCAGAGGCGGAGCCCAGATGGAAGCAGAGTCCCACGCGGCAGCAGCGGCAGCAGAGGAAGACGAGGAAGGCGAGGAAGGTCACCTGCCTCCGGCACGGCCTCCGCATGTCCCCGCACAAGTGCTCGCGGCGTACGCCGCGGCCCTGGAGCGCGCAGCGGCCCCCAGGCCCTTGTCCATTAAGAGGGAACACATGCCAGACCAGAATGCACTTCAGCAGCACTTCCGCGGCACCCCTGGGCTTCTCCGGAACGTTCCTGAGCGGACTCTAATCGTAAACGGTGACTCTAATGACATGGCCGCCGGGACCCACTCAGACCAGCTGCCCCGCTGTCAGAGGGCGACGGTCGTGTCGCCGCCTCAACGGACTACATTACCCACAATCCCCCCATGCCCCGGCCCGCGGAGCTCATCTGCGGCTGAACCTCCTGAAGAGGAGGCTGCTGCCGTCCCGCTGAAGAAGATCAAGCTGGAGGGGCCCTGGGTGTGGAGCACAGAGGAGATCCCCACCCAGCCGGACGAGGAGGAGGAGGAGGAGGAGGAGGAGGAAGGGGGAGAGGTGAGGGAGGAGACCTACGAGGACCCCCTGTCCACGCTGGCCGCCGTGGTGTGTCTGTCCATCACGGAGAGGAAGGGGCTGGAGGAGAAGCTGTTCGGCTCGCGCTCCCCCATCCTGCGCTCCTTCAAGACGGAGCTCTCAGACACCATCAAGACGGAGAAGGAGGACCTGGAGGAGTTGAGGAGGAGCGAGTGGTACCAGAGGAGCTCCGCCGCCGCCGCCACGCACAAGGTCTTCCGGCCCGTCCAGTCCGTCAAGAGCGAGCCGTCGCCGGGCGCGGCGCTGCCCAGCGTGCAGTCTCTGGTGGAGCAGAGGAACCTCAGCTTCGACCAGGCCATCGCCATCGAGGCTCTCACCCAGCTGGCAGCCACACCCGAAAACGGCCCCGCACCCATAAAGACAGAGCGGCCGCCAGAACAGCCCGTCTCCGTGTCCACCCCCCTCGCTGCCGCTAATCCCAACGCACCCCCGCCGGCGCACCCGGCCAAGCACACGGCTGTCATCCGCTGCAACAAGGTGTCGGTTATCAGCTCGCCGCTCAACCACACGTCGGTCATACGCCCCCCGGTGGCCAAGCAGGGGGGTGGCCACGTCTTTCAGATCTCCCGGGATGCCGCCGCGTGCGCCGGGAAGATGTCCCTGCAGGACCTGCTGGAGGCCAGCTCCCAGGGGGAGAGAGCGCCCTGCCGGGGCGCCGAGCAGCAGGCCTTCACCGCTCGGGTCATCAAGACGGAGGCCGGCTACAGCGACGGCCAGAGCCGGCTCTGCAAGGGCCCCGAGAGGCTGTGCTGGGGGGAGAAGGAGGCGCTGGCCGGGAAGATGGCCCGGAGGAACCGGGACGAGGAGGAGGTGGCGGCCCAGCTGGCCGACCTGGCCTTCATCATCCAATCGCGGCAGAGCCAGCAGTCGGAGAACTTCCCTCCCCGCGGCACCCCCGTGGCCACCATCAAATACAACTACAACAGCGCCCGCCTGCTGCTGCCCCCCGACCCCAAGAAGGCCCTGGTGAAGAAGGCCAAGACGACACCCTCCAAACCCAGGAAGAAGAAGGAGGCAGAGGAAGGGGGCACACCCCGCCGGACCCCGCTGGCCAAGCGCACGCCCAACGGCAAGACCCCCTCCAAGGGCCGGGGCCAGAAGCTGGCCGCGCAGGGTGGGATGGCGGCGGCGGCGGCGGCCGCCGCCCTCCGCCACAAGAGGACCCTCTTCCTCCCCCAGGCCCAGATGGACCTGAGGAGGTACGTGGCGGAGGCCCAGGCCCCGGAGCAGCGGCAGCTCATCCACCACGTCCCCCCCGTCCCCCCCCAGCACCACAACCAGAACCACCACGCCGCCCAGTACACCCGGACGCACTGCGGCAACGGACAGCTGGGCGGCCAACAGCGGCCCCTCCTCAACGGTCACCAGCCCCATCACAACGACCTCCACCCGCCCCCGTCGCCGCTACAGAGCCGCCTCCTCTCCCTGGCCGCCCTGCCGCCGCCATTATCCCCCCAGCAGGAGTACGAGCAGCGGTGCTTGTTGTCTCAGGTAGCCCAGCCCTCCTGGGGGCTGCAGCATCAAGGGGCCGACCCCAACGGCGGTGGCGGCGGCGGCGGAGGCCTGGCCAACCTCAACGTTCTCAGCCACGTGGCGGGCTTCCACGCCCTGGCCTCCTCGTCCCCCTCCTCGTCCTCCTCGTCCACCTCCACCTCCACCTCCACCTCCACCAACACCGCCAACGGCTCCCCCTACCCCCGGGAACGGCGGGAGCCCTCCCCCCCCGCCAGCCAGCAGGGCTACTACAAGCTGGAGCGGTCGGGGGGCGTCACGGTGCTGTCCACCACGGCCTCGGACCTGGCGGACCAACAGCTCTACTCCCAGGAGTCCACGCCCACCAAGAACGGCGTGCACGGCTTCCTGGAGTCCCCCGGCAGCTTCCTGGACACGCCCACTAAGAACCTGCTCAACACACCTTCCAAGAAGCTGTCCGACCTCCCGTCCTGCCAGTGCATGGGTGAGTCATGCTGGTGTTTTTTTTTTGCCACATGGAAAAATTATTTTCTGCTCCCTGTATTTTCCCCTTCCCAAACTCCAGCAGGGCTGGGGTTTGATTTCTCTAACATATGCAGGGTTGTTGTTGTGATTGTTATTTGAAAACCTTGTGATCTAATGGTTATTTTCTAGTGATAACTAGTGTTGATGGCATTCTGGTACTCGGGGACATTATTCAGTGCGATAGTTGGGCATTTCATGACGTGATCAGACAGGTTTGACCAATTGTTGTTTTCCGCCCTCCTACACACGCTCACAGAGCAAATACACTTGGGAAACACAAAACTATGACCTTGCTGTACACAAAAAGTAATAATATTCAGTACATTTGCTGTGTCAATAAAAAAAGCTAAATACTCTCTTTTTCCCCACAGAGCAAATAGTTGAAAAAGAAGAAGGGCCTTACTACACTCACCTGGGGGCGGGGCCTAGCATCACCGCTGTCCGAGAGCTGATGGAGAACAGGTAGAGTGACTATCAGTTTGTTTAAACTCTATATGTGTGTGTGTGTGTGTGTGTGTGTGTGTGCACGTGTGTCGGTGTGTGTTGTGTCTATGTCCACCTCTTACTAGCGTGCCTAGGGGCAACCGCATGCCTGTAGGAGTAGGCTGGGGTTACAATCACTCGGTGGTAAAAGAGACTCTATTGCTGAGCTGGCTATACACTGTACACGCACTGGAACACACACAACCACAGATGAACTCACACACACATGCACACACAATCACACACACTTAGCCACAAATATACACACAGAAAAGCACTCTACACGCATGTTGAAACAGGAAACTGGGGGCCCAGTCGTAGTAACATCACGTTTACTACTATTGATGCAGTAGAGAGACTACTACCAGTATTATAATTGGATTTTGTCGTTTCTTGCTGGGGCTATGTTGAGTGATTTAGTATACCAGCAATGTTACCAAATAATACATATAACCCCTTACACTGAATAATCTATTACTATATTTTTTGAATTTGGTCTAATTTGTTTTCTTTGTGTATGTTGCATGATTTGTTTATTTACACCATTTGTTGTCTCCTGTATCATGTAGATTTAATATATACTTTACACATTCTCCATGTGTAACAGCCTTCCTGCCTTGCTCATTCACCTGCTCACATCCCTCAGGTACGGTGAGAAGGGGAAGGCAGTGAGGGTGGAGGTGGTGGTGTACACCGGCAGAGAGGGGAAGAGCAGCCAGGGCTGTCCCATCGCAAAATGGGTAAGGGTCTGGAGTCTGAGGTGGACGGCATTCATCAAATGCTACTAACAGTACCTGCAAAACCCAACATGATGGGAGTATCTCCTGTTCTAATGCGTGTTGTCTGTGTGTGTGTGTGTGTGTGTGTGTGTGTTTGTGTATGTCTATGTCTATGTATGTGTGTGTGTGTGTCTGTGTGTTTGTGTGTGCGTGCGCGCCTGTATGTGTACATGCGTGTCCCCTTGTGTTTACCCGTGTGTGTGTGTGTGTGTCTGTGTCTGCGTGCGCCTGCGTGCGTGTGCGTGTCCCCTTGTTGTTGACGCGGTGTGTGGTGACCACCAGGTGATCCGGCGCGGCAGCGAGGAGGAGAAGCTGCTGTGTCTGGTCCGGCACCGGGCCGGCCACCGCTGCGAGAGCGCCGTCCTGGTCATCCTCATCCTGGCCTGGGAGGGCGTGCC
>JAOPUA010000044.1:8076698-8087328 GCA_027122455.1 Trisopterus luscus
CTACCCAGTCATAGACCATACTAGGCCCACCCACCCATTCACACTCCATTCGGAGACCAGCTCCAGGTCACCTGATGTACCTACACACCCTTTGGACACACCTGGTCATTTTTATTTATTTTATTTTTTTTGTTGTGTTCCACAGAACCGCATTGATTGGCCGCTGGGGTCGGGGGAGGGACATTTCCTTTTTTAATTTTGTTTAATTTTAATTTAATTAATTTTTATGTTTAGAAGAGCTAGTGGAGAGCTTCCCTGTGTTATCCGTCAGTGGCAGTGGAGTAAAGCACAGCAGAGAGACAGATGACAGACACGATCATGTGACCCTGCTTTTTGCACACGTCAACTCTTTTTTGATTCACACCGGAGGCCTGGAGCTGTGTGTGCTGACTGTTGTGTTGTCCCTTCTCCTTCCTCCCTCTCTCTCTCTCTCTCTCTCTCTCTCTTGTTCTTCCTGTGTGTCTCCCGTTCTGTCGCTCTTTCTCTCTATCATCCATCTGAATCGTTTTCCCTTGAAGGAGGAAGAGAAGGAGGACGAGGAAGACGCTAAGGAGGTCACCATACCGACTCACTGGGATAAGCTGGATCCAAAGTCCATGAAGGTACGGCATCGGAACTTGCATACTTGCAGGCTAATTTGTAGTCTTGGGAGACTAATTCAACAATGTCGATTTCAAATATTTTCCTGTGTCTTTCTGAATCCGGGAAGTTCCCCCTCTGACCTCTCCCCTCCCCCCTCCCAGGTGAACGACCTCCGTAAGGAGCTGGACTGTCGCTCTCTGAGCTCCAAGGGGCTCAAGTCCCAGCTGATCGCCCGCCTCACCAAGCAGCTGAAGGTGGAGGAGCAGGTGGAGGAGGCCAAGGAGCCGGAGAAACCGGAGGTCAAGGTCCCCGATGAGGAGGAGCCCCCACAGGAGGAGGATAAAGAGGTAGGTCCGGGAGGTCTGTTCTTTTATGTTGGGTCGCTTTTCACCATAGCCATCTGTGGAGACTCTGGAGTGTCTAGTGGCAAGCTACACTCTGTGCCAGAAGTCCCTCGGGGCGGTGTCTGGCTCAATTTGAGTTTTGCTAAATCAACGCCTGGTGGGCTTTCACCTGACTCTCCCTGTATGTGGGATTGTTGACATGAAGTGACCCGACATGTTATCTTTTGACATCTATTTGACCTGGTGGGGTTGTTTATTTACGCTGAAACAACATCCCTCTCTTCTTTAATGCAAAAAGTGCATATTATTAGAGGGCCGGCTAGGCTAGTGGTGGTTTTACTTCCAGCTGAAGGGTACTGGGTTTCAACCTAACCCTTTAATTCAATCATGTTGCTGGAGGCAAAGATCTGTAAGCGTGTAATTGGTCGACACAAACTCGACAAAAGAGTAGGGTGGCTTTAAGCCGGGCGTGTGATCTCTGTGTGTGTCAGGAGGAGGAGCGGCGGAAGCAGGAGGAGCTGGAGCGCCAGCGGCGGGAGCGGCGCTACGTGCTGCCGGAGGAGCCCACCATCCTGGTGCACCCCAACTGGGCCGCCAAGAACGGCAAGTTCGACTGCAGCATCATGTCTCTGAGCGTGCTGCTGGACTACCGGCTGGAGGACAACAAGGAGCACTCCTTTGAGGTGAGAGCCCTCCCCGAGCTCAAGTGTTTTGGGGTTTGAATCCCAACACTACACTCTTTGGAGTGCAACACACGCATAGTGAATCATCGTGGTAGACCTCCAGGGAGCATTTCATTTTTTTTTTCTTCTTTTTGGAATGGCGCTTGGTTCAGATTGTTGTTTTTTTTGCGCGGCGTAAACAAACTCTCACTCTGTATGTTTCTTCTGCTCCCCGCTCTCCTTGGATCCCACCACCAGGTGTCACTGTTCGCCGAGCTCTTCAACGAGATGCTCCAGCGAGACTTTGGCTACCGCATCTACAAGGCCCTGGCCTCGCTGCCCACCAAGGACGATAAGAAGGACAAGGAGAAGAAGGTCAAGAAGGAGGTGACGGCGGCGGCGGGGGCGGTGGCGGCTACGGCTACAGCTACGTCAGCGGCGGCGGTGGCGGTGGCGGTAGTGGTGGTCGGGGAGAAGAAGGACGGCGGATTGAAACGCGACATCAAGAAGGAGAAGGAGGAGGAGAGTGAGGAGCCGGCCGGGAAGAAGGCCAAGGAGGACGAGGAGAAGAAGAAGGTAGGGCACGTGGTGTGGGTGTGGGTGGAGCCATCTGTGGAGATTCTGGATTCTGCACAGATTTGCATTTGATCAATAAATAGATACTCTTTATTTCCAAACCTGCAAGCTACACTCTGTGCCAGAAGTCCCTCGGGGCGGTGTCTGGCTCAATTTGAGTTTTGCTAAATCAACGCCTGGTCGGCTTTCACCTGACTCTCCCTCCATGTGGGATTGTTGACATGAAGTGACCCGACATGTTATCTTTTGACCTCTATTTGACCTAGAAAGGTTGTTTCTTTTCTAAGCTGAAACCACATCCCTCCTCTTCTTATTTAGCGCTCGGTCCCATTGTTTTTTGTAATGGATGCATAGGACGGACCAAAGAAAAATTAAATAAAAAGTGCATATTATCAGAGGGCAGGTTAGTCTAGTGGTGGTTTTACATGCGTGTGTGTGTGTGTGTCCCAGTAGTGCTGAGAATTGGTGGGACCTCACAATATATTCAGGTTTTTTTAATGTATTGCGATTCTGTGAAAATGTCAATCCGATATTTAGCGTTTAAGTTTTATATACAGTAGAAAAGTTGTTGAACAAAACCGAGCCAAGTTAAATCGACTATAGGTAAACATACTCTATAGCACCCCCTGTAGGATGTTCCATTATCCATCAATGACATCAGAATCCTGATTCAGAAGCAAAGAAAACTGATACCGGAATGATTGACCCCCTCCCCCTCTATCTGTCCTCCCAGAGCGAGGAGAAGGTCCCGACCCTGAAGAAGGAGGAGTCTCGTGAGGAAGAGGAGAACGAGGATGAAGGCAGCACGGCCAACGCAGAGGAGTATGACCCCATGGAGGCAGAGGACGCCGACGAAGAGGAAGACAACGGTAGACATTCATGTTACACCTGTCCCGCGCAGCTTGATTTAGACGATCTCAATCTGCCCCCTCAAGGGAAGAATAAAAACCCTAACTTTGAACACGCTTTTACATTGCCTACGAATTACACCGTAGCTTTGCAGACTTTGCCTGCTCAAGGCTTATGATTATAACGGCTTTATTTACATAACCTCTTTTTTTTTTTTTATGCAGCACCTACAAAGTGTGTCGACAAAACCCAAGGCAAAATATAGACGCTGAATCATCAGGGTGATAAACTGACCACATTACGGTGTTCTCCCCCTGTCTCAGATAAGGACGACGACGACTCCACCGAGAAGGAGCGCAAGGAGGAGCGCAAGGACGAGGGCAAGGTCTCCAAAGAGAGGGCCTCGAAGGTGGGTCCCTGCTGTCCACAGCCCCACCAAACACAGCTCCTCTCCACGTCTCAAGGCTTCATTAGGGCAGTTTCACACACGCAAGTCGTTGAGCAGACTCTTTTAACCGTAGCCGTCTGTGGAGATTCTGGAGTTTGCACTGATTTGCATTTGATCAAGAAATAGATACGATATATGCAAGCTACACTCTGTGCCAGAAGTCCCTCGGGGCGGTGTCTGGCTCAATTTGAGTTTTGCTAAATCAACGCCTGGTCTCGCTTTAACCTGACTCTCCCTGTATGTGGGATTGTTGACATAAAGTGACCCGACATTTCATCTTTTGTCCTATATTTGAGCTAGACAGGTCAAAAGAACATCTCTCCTTTTCTTAATTAGCATTCGACCCCATTGTATTTTGTGATTGATGCATGGGACACTAAAAACTCCCAATACCAAAAAGGTGCACATCATTAGAAGGCTAGTCTAGTGGCGGTTTCACATCCAGCTGTAAGGTTCTGGGTTTAAACCCAAATGACACTGTAGGCGTCCTTGAGCATGATGCCGCCCATGCCGGCTCCTAAAAGATTCACTGTGAGTCTCTTTGAATGGGGAAACACTCGTGCGTGTCGGTAATAAGTGTCGGTTGGCGTCACGTCTGCAGGACAAGGAGAAGAAGTTGATGCTGACCTACAACAAGGAGCTGCTGATGGCCTTTGTGTACTTTGACCAGAGCCACTGTGGCTACCTGATGGAGAGAGACCTGGAGGAGATCATGTACACACTGGGGCTGCACCTGTCCCGCGCTCAGGTACGCTCACTCTCTCAACCCGCGCATACACACTACTAGTCGTTGTGTGTATCTGCTTCCTTTAAGCATTTTGAAATCTCCACAGATTCGCATTTGCTCAATAAATAAATGTAATATATTTCCAAAGCGGCAAGCTACACTCTGTGCCAGAAGTCCCTCGGGACGGTGTCTGGCACAATTTGAGTTTTGCTAAATAAACGCCCGGTCTTGCTTTCACCTGACTCTCCCTGTATGTGGGATGGTTGCCATAAAGTGACCCGACATGTTATCAGTGGTGAACTGGCGTGGGGTTGATTTGGACCAATGCTGTGATGTTAAACATAAACTATTCGGCAGATATTAGGAGGAAAGAAAGACCATGATAGTCTCTTTCCTTTGACTCTCACTCAGTGGAATTGTTGCCATAAAGTGAGCCAACATGTCCTCTTTTGACCTATATATGAACATGAAAGGTTGTTTATTTTCCATGCTGGAAACAACCCCCAACCTCTTCTTAAATAGAACTCCATCCGCTGTTTTCCCTCGCACAAGCTTTCCCACCAAAGGAGTTAACCGTCTTTCTCTGTCCCTCCGTCCCCAGGTAAAGAAACTGTTAAATAAGCCGGTGGTCAAAGAATCCTGTTACTACCGCAAGCTGACGGACCTGGGAAAGGACGAGACCCCGCCCTCCTTCATCGACGCCCAGGTGGAGCACCTACTGGGTGAGTTCCTCACGGTTAAGCTCTATCTGATCTCCACGATATGGTTAAGATGGCCAGGGAGTGTCACCATATTCGGTTCTATTTCCACTGGCTTGTTGAATCGTTTGTGATCCGTCTTGAGGGATATTCTTGGGTCAGTAACCATTATAGCGGTCATCCCAGATAGGTCATGTGGGTGTCACAGCAGCAGAACTACAGGACAGTCAAGTGAATTACTGACATTTAAATAACAATATGCAAAGAACTACAGAAAATAGATGAAAAAGCTACAAATAGACACAATACGAAAATTGGAGGAAATGCAGGATGTGAATGGTTGGCAGTAGAGGTAGTCATTGTTGACGTCAACCTTATAATTCTTATCGGCGGTCTGAAGCGATATGGGGAAGAGAAGAAGGGCTACAGCGGATCCTCTGATCAACCCAACTGTGTCTCCCAGGCAACCGGGCGCTGCTGCCGTCCCTGGCAGCTCCGCCCACGGCCGAATCCAGCGAGGCCGGGGGTCTGATCGTGTTCAACGGTGCCATGGTGGACGTGGGCAGCATGATGACCAAGCTGGACAAGAGCGAGAAGGCTCGGGAGGAGATCGAGCAGAAGCTCATCGTCCTGGACGCCAAGATGGGTACGGCCCCCAATAGAACGTGTGTGTGTGTGGGTGTGGGTGTGGGTGTGGGTGTCGATGGATTCATGTTCTTGGATCTGGAGCTCGCAAGCTACACTCTGTGCCAGAAGTCCCTCGGGACGGTGATCTGGCTCAATTTGAGTTTTGCTAAATAAACACCTGGTCTCGCTTTCACCTGACTCTCCCTGTATGTGGGATGGTTGCCATAAAGTGACCCGACATGTTATCAGTGGCGAGCTAGTGTGGGGTTGATTTGGCACAATGCTGTGATGTTACACTTAAATTATTCAGTAGATATTAGGAGGAAAAACATTTAATTTTAAGGTGAAGATGAAAAGAAGAAATATTTTCTATATTGAAATATCCCGATATCATGCAAGCCATACCATTTTCCCCTAGAGTGGTGGAGTATTTAGAAGCTATCGGTGTGTTCGTATGGCTACATATACATATCTAGTCGTGTCTCAATTAGATCACATTGCTTGTTTGGTTTTTTTTTGCTTGACCATCGCTATCACCATTACTTCACTCGCTCACTGACTCACTGACTCACTCACTCACGACTCCGCTCTCCTAGATGAGGACACCAAAGCCATGGGAAGCATGGAGCAGGCCAACAAGGCGCTGAGCAAGGAGCTGGAGGAGGTGAAGGGCACGCTGGGCCTGACGCAGGAGACCCTGAAGACCACCGAGGAGCTGAAGACCACCTACCACCGGCAGATCAACACGTGTGCCGGCAGCCTGACCGCCGCCGTCAAAGAGCTGCTGGCCACGCTCGGAAAGGTGACGCCATTTCACTTCCTGGGTCGTTTAGTCTACGCTTTTATCACCCAACGAGACAGAATACAGAAACATGTTAAGGGGAAATGTGCAGTGAGCTGGTCAATACTACGGAATAAACACTGACAGGGTGATGCAGGACCCATCCCCCTTGCTTACTACAGTTACTCACTAATGAAATCTATCATTTGACACAAAATATGACGGGAAGATATTAATTTATTTGAACTAGATTGCATTGCTTCCGCTAGAAATAAATGTAGTTGAGTTTCTACGGTTGAAAAAAAAGGTTAATTAAAACAGTCTGTTAATCACAGCCGCTACATCTGCTTTTCAGAAATAATAGACTGCTGCAATCGACCAATGAGAATCCACATGTCAGCATTAAGCAATCCGTTGTTTGGTATTGTGTTAACTGGTTGTTTTTTTACTTCCTGTTCTAGGACCAACAAGCGGAGGGGTCTCCTGAGGCAGAAAGCAGGGGCCAAACTCCCTCGGCTCAAACCAACGGCGGCGACAACTGAATGAATCTGTGACGCAATTTTTTCTTCCCTACTTGTAAATAAGCGCTATTCGTTTTTTTATTGTGATTTTTTTTTTTTTTTGATTTTATTACACAACTAGGTTTTTGTTTCATTTAAGTAATTTGTTTTGCTTATTGACGTTCTAATTTCCTCTCAAATGACGCTTGCTCAAGCTCATTTTCATAATTTGGGTTTTTCCTAACTGTGTGAATGAGTACATTTTCATGAATTGTTTTACTTTACCATTGCCATCAGGTACTACATGTAGATTTATGCCAGTATGTTGGAGTTGTACTTGATGCCAAGATATTTGGTTCCCTGATTAGCAATAAAAAAATATATATTTATTTGCAAGAAAAAATATATTTAAAGAAATAAAAAAACTACTTTTCAACAGCGGATCATGGAACACTGGCTCCAGCCGGTGTCCAAAAAACCCCAATACTTTATGAAACTTCTGTTCTGTTAAAATGACTGAATGTGTTCCAATAAACACATTGTACCTTTCAGAGTTCTTCTGTTTTGCCCTGTTCCCTTAGGACATGACTATGCATGATTCTCTTTCAACGAGAAGCATCCATCCTCTTTCACTTTACTTGTTGCTGGCACCTCTGGACTAGAGCATGGCTTTGTTCTGTCATGTGGTGTGTTCACACTTTTAGACCTTTTTTTACAAGGGAAGAATTCATCTTCTGTTTGACGAGAAGGGAACTACTGACTACATGGGAACCAAACAATAAGCTTAATGAATGTCTCTTTGATGCTGAAGGAATTAAGATTCATATTTTGAAATTCACTTGAAGTCTGTACATTTTATTGTTTTGAAGTGTTGGACAAAGAAGAGCCAAAATCTAATTTAATCAGGCCCTGTTGAAGGCGATTTTATTTTTCTATTGACATTGTACTCTTTGGATGTCTTGTGCTTGATTAAAATGGTTCATTTAACACCATGTTTTTGCACAATATATATTATTTTTGTGACTAGACATGCTTTGTTTTTCGATAATGTGGAAATTAACAGGGGTGACGAATGTGTAATGCTCCCAAATGACCAGCTGGAGGCAGCAGTGCTCGGGAGCTAATTTTATAACTTCATATTGAGCGTCTTTTAAAGACATCGGTACTTGTTTCACTTAAAACTTAATTAGATCTGAGCGCTGTGCAACAAAAGATGTCTTGTTAAAACAAATAATTTGTATTTTAGATTAGAGACACATTTTCATGTGTATGTTAAGTTGAGAAGGCAAGATTACTTAGTTATGACTGCTGTAAATAAATAGAGACTTAAGACTTAACCAGTTTTACTATCAAGAAAACTTGGGCTGCTTGCAACAACCTTCCCAAGCAAGTCCTATTTTTGTGATCGTCTTTGTTTGGCAAAACTGCGAAATTCAGATGGCTCAACACTTATTGGCCTGTTTGCCTTGTAAACTCTTTCACAACTGTGTTCCTAATAAACTGAATTTGTGACCAGTTTCCATATTCCGTATGAGACAATAGCCAACCATTTAACAAATCTATACATTTCTCAGTATACTCAAGTTATTTTCCCAAATCCCAAACAATGAAGCTATTATGGACCAAGGAATAGGCCTATTGATCGCCTACTTTCTTTATACCTGAGGTAGTGTTTTCTTGTCTTTGGTAAGGCAATGAAACGTTAGAAAGTGTTTGGCCACTTTTATCTTGTTTATCTCGTGAGACATCACAAGCAACACTTTCCCAGGAGCTTTAAGTCTTGATAGTAGTTGGACGATGGGGGCATAAGGATTTTTCCTGATGTTGATGTAATGCTGGTTGCTGCCTTGGTCTTCTCTCTCGTCACTTCCCCAGCCTCTGATTGACACACACACACAGACACACAAAACAGGGTGGGAAGGGAAGTCTTTCTTCCGGCCCATGTGCCAAAAGGGGATATTAGCAAGAAGCTATTGAACACAAGGGACCTTTGAAAAAAACGACTATATAATATTACTGTTGCTGTCAACCATCAATATTACTCAGCAGCCACCACTTCTAATGAAAACAGTTATCATTGTAAATCAGGAATATTACTCAAAAACCACCAGTATTACTGTAAAAAAAAAATGAAAAAGTTTTTGTCTCAAGAAACTGATGCTTTCATCATGAAACGATCACTAACTTTGTGCATTATCAGTATGACCCTCCTCTAACTTGATGGATCAGGGCCCATTTTGTGTCTTTGGGTCTCAAGAACCCCTATTGTGAAACTTAACACCATCTACAAAACCACCAGTAGTGTTGGCCTAGAAAAGATCTGGTTGTGATCCAGTTCATTGTGAACGAGGTCCACCTGGTTTACAGGTTAAGTGTGGCCTCCATCTCCCTGTCACTCTCCAACCCTCATCATGGTATCTGTTTTCACTGAACATTTTATACCTCTCTGGCTGAGGGCCCTTGCTTTTGCCTGGGCTCCAGTGCTCTAAAATGCTGGCAGTGCTGGGAGTTGTCACACTCAGTTCCTAAAGGCGAGGATAGGGTGTCCAGCCAGGAAGACTCTTCCCTTTGATGGATACCAAATGGAGGATTGAAATCCTGCACTTTTGCTGTCCTATATCCCACAATAATGCCTGCAGAAATGAGCTTCTCACTGCTTGTCTTTCTGAAATTGAAACCAATACATGTTTTGTTTGTTGTAGGAGCAAATTGTTCAGTAGATTTCAGTTACATAGTACAATTACAGCAGGCTGATTGGACTGGCAATATTTGGCCTTATTTGGGCAGCAATAACTATGATGGGATTTTCCTGGCCGCAGCTTTTAGGAGATTGATTTCATTTGTTTTAGTTTAAAATTAGCCGAGAGATTGCTTCATTGAAGATTTCAAAGAAAGAAGGATTAGGATTCTAATTGTGGTCGTATCAACTTTCATAAAAAAATTCAAACCTTTGTAAGAAGTCCACATAGAATCCACAGCATTCCACCTAACCATTGCAGAGAAACAGTGACTCCTCGCTGTTCCTCATATAGGAATCCCATCCATAAAGTAAAAATGCCCTGAATGCTGTAACCGATTGTCACAAAACCCTGTGTCTGCATTTTTTCTCATTAACAAAAAGGGGGACAGGAATCTTTCCATCACTGTCCAGTTTTCAACAAGATCTCTTTGTCCTTCCACTCGTTCTAACAATGACTTGTCACGGCGATGCTCTGCTTGGCTAAGGAGTGTCAGTTAACACTTTTGTCCAATTCCTTGGAAAGATTGACATACAATATATGTGTCCTGATAGGATTGCATAGACATGCAGACAGATACACACATAGACACAAACGCGCATACATACTGTATATGCACATGGGTGAGCACTATAGCAACATACAGGCTTGTGTGTGTGCACGCAGGAGGGCAAATATATGCATTTATGTGCAAGGTCATGCACATGTGACGTGTGAAATTTGAACTCACCGCAGAGAGCAGAGCAGGTAACCCCACTCTTAGGCCCAAACAGAGGCTCTTTGTAGCCCTCCCCTCCCATACACACACACTTTTTCACGCGCACACACACACACACACACACACACACACACACACACACACACACACACACACACAACCACACCTTTCCCACATCCCACAAATCCATACAATCGCACCCTCTCCTCTTTAACCCCTCTGCAATCAAAGAGTTAAGGCATAGGTTGAACAATCAGTCCGTTTCAATGCAAGGCATGATGACTTCGGGTGTCTGGGGGTAGTAAAGAAGATTTAGCTGAGCAAAGAGTCATTTTGGTTCTTTGGCAACCTCTTATGAGCCAGCTCCCTCTCCCCCCCCC
>JAOPUA010000044.1:8106955-8129455 GCA_027122455.1 Trisopterus luscus
TAGCCCCTACTCCTTACACAGATGACCAAATTACGTCATTGATATGTCAAATTACTAACGTGATCAATTACTGTCTAGTACTTAACCGATATACTCAGATTTTTATATTTTTGCCACAAAACGAGCCGCCCGGGATGGTACCTTTAAAAAACAAAAATCACAGTCATGTCTGTGGGGAATAGCATCTCAATAGCATCTCAACTGCCTCTTGGCTCTATCACAGACAACATTTCAAGCAAATTAGAAGCAACCTGTTGTTTTAACATGTCAACACACAGTCAGGCAGATTAATTATTAAGAACCAACTGTCACTAGGTCCACAATATATCAGGGTACATATCACATGCTAATATGGGCGTTGGGAAGCTTTGATGTCCCTGTACCTTAAGGCCATTTCCCGTGGTGCAAAACAGACCAGAGCTAGTGAAAACCTGTTCCCTCAAAGGGAGACCAATCACTTAGTTCAACTAATTTAATTGTCTGATTTATGTATGGGGGGGTGCTCCGTGGGAGTCTTTGTTGGCGAGATGAAACGGCTCTAAAATGCCTGTTTTTCTGTGTTTGTTTGAAAGGCACTCATTTTATATTTTCAAAGCCCTGCGGCTTCTGTTTGATGGGTGACCAATGCTTGTGAACAAGTCAACCTCAAATTCTGGCCCGGGATGGATTTTTTATCTGGGAGTCTGTAGAAGGCGAACCAGTGTTTTCACAAGGACAAAATGTCTCAGAGTCATCTTTCCGTTTAGCCTATTTTTCTTTCCTTGTCTTTTACTTATCGCAGAACCTTGGTCTACAGGGCAATCCCCCGCGGGATGGAGAGTGGGTTTTTATGTTATGGGGGGTGGCGGGTGGGATACATGATCCGACCAGCAGACAGACCTGTGGTCAGTTCTTGGCGGGTAATGGAATTCTGTGGCCTGCCTCTCTATAGAAGGAATTTCAATAGCATCGAGGCAAGGTTGACATAACCAACATGAGTAGACCACCCTAGTCATGATTTAAAATGTGGCCGTGGTCAGGAATGTGAACTTTAGTTCCTGCATAGGAGTGTGTTTGTTATGGCAAAGAATAAGTTAGAGGCCACCGCTATTTTACCCAGGTACACTTTAAACTGTGTGAATTATAGCGAGACCCACCTGTTTGACCCGGGAATGTGTCTGTGTTTGTGTTTCAGGTGACTTGTCCCCCATCCAGATGTTGCCTGTCTCGCAGTCCCAGTTTATTCCCTTGGCTGAGGTGCTGTGCTCGGCCATTTCAGACATGAACTCTTCCCAAACCACTGTCTCCCAGGAAGCACTCGTCAACCACATGAGCAAAGCCCATCCAGGTAACGCGCTGCTAGATAAGTCTGGTGACTGGGGTGTTTGACTTCCAACTAGGCGTTTTGTTCAATCCCCTGTCCACAGCCTCCCTGTAGGCATTCCTGAGGAATATACCTTTCCCCTTACCTGCTCCTTAATGTTTCAGAATTCACTGTAAATCGCTGACATCCATATAAAATCATCTGTCAAATCAGTAATAGTAATAGTAATAGGAATACATCTTCAGCCCATACTAAACAAAGGCAGCAAGCCCACATACATATCCAGTCTTCAGTTGAAATAAAAAAAAATTAAAATAATAATATTCCCAAATTGCAATGTCATAAAATACCCTTTTGTTCCTTTTGTGTGCTCCGTCCAGGAATGACCATCCCGTCTCAGGACATCCTGTACAACGCTCTGGGCGCGCTGATCAAGGAGCGCAAGATCTACCACACAGGGGAGGGCTACTTCATCGTGACCCCGCAGACCTACTTCATCACCAACGGCCTGGTCCGCGAGAAGAACTGGTGGGCCTCGCCCTCGGGGGACGACCCTCCCTCCCCTCCCCCCATCACCTACCTGCTGAGCACCGAGGCCTGCGACGTGGACAGCGCTCACGCCCCCCTGGTGGCGCACTGCAAGTCCTGCAGCTGTTTCGCACCTCCCCAAGCGACGGCCGTTGTCGCCGCGGCACCTAACGCCGCGGCCGCGGCCCCGCCCTCCGTGGTTCCCGACGGCCACTCGACGGTCACCGTATCCGTCAGCGAGTGCACAGGCAAGAGCTTGAAGTGGCCACGACCGTCAGAGCACAAGCCCACGCTGGTGCATCAGTCCACCTCCACGGCGGCCGACTACCAGCCCAGCGAGCTCAGTAAGACCACGGCGACCACCAACGCCACAAGCCGCAAGGACAAAGACTGCAAGGACAGCAAGTCGGGGAGGAAGTTTGGCCTCAGTCTTTTCTGGAGGAACGGAGCGAAAAAGGAAAAGCCAAAGAAGGAGTACACCTCGTTCTCGGGTCAGTTTCCTCCGGAGGAGTGGCCGGTCCGGGATGAGGAAGACCTCAACAACCTACCTCGGGACCTGGAGCACGCCATCATCAAACGCATCAACCCTGAGCTCACCGTAGACAACCTGACGCGGCACACGGTCCTCATGAAGAAGCTGGAGGATCGAGGGGAGAGAGCGATTGAGAAGGTGCAGGAGAGAGTCATTGACAAGGGGGAACGGGTGGACAGAGGCGTGGATAAGGGAATATCCACTGAAATCCTGACCGTTTCTAAACCCCGGCACCATCAGTCATCGCGGGGGGCAGGGGTGGGCAGGAGGTCGGTCCCCAAGGCTTCCCGCAGCAAGCGGAGGCCCTACTCATCCAGGGAGAAGCACAGGGAAAAGGAGAAGGAGAGAGCTAGGAACAAGACCCAAATGTGTGAGGAAGAATACCCCGAGGAGGGAGACCGCGTCCCCTCTCGGCTCCAACCAGATGTCCTTGCGGATGAGCAGGAGCACCTTGAGGGAGCCGGAGCTGGGGCTGACGAGAAGTGTGTGTATAAAAAGCGCATCGATAACCCTTTCCACACTCAGCCAATTAGTGACACCGCAGCCCCGGCAACACTCACCACCAATTGCCAGAGAACTATCGCCAACAACAAAGGGCATAGGAGGCGGGACACGAAGGAGAGCCGGACATCGGTGGCAGGGAGGAAGGAGCGCACAGGGCTCCGTTCCAAGTCATGGGATCCGCATCCGACCAAAGTTATTGTACCGGACACGCAGCTCGCAGGTGAATTCTGCACAGCCAATGACAGATATGCTTGTCTCCGCGAGGGAGAACTCGCCGCAGATAATCACCTCCAGGCGGATATGAAGCTGAGCCGAGAGCTGCCCTCAGGCTACAGCGCAGTCTACCCTCAGAGCAGCACGCTCAGGATAGACGACAAGCTCAGACACCAGACGGGGCCGGGCAACGTGGAGGCCAGGGCACTGGAGGACGAACCAAGGCCTATGCATGAGTGGCAGGGCGGGGGTTCTGCAGACAGCCACAGGCACCAGGGGGAGCAGTCGACGACGACGACGGTAGAGGTCCCTGCTCACACCCTACTATACTCTGATACCGATGTCATCCTTCCTACTCATCCGTACGATGCAGCGCTTAAAATGCGTGAGCCGGCAGTACCTTGGACTAAAGCTAACGCTTCTCTTCAGCGGACACACTCCCTCAGGCATGGCGAGAAGCAGGAAGATAACCTGCACAGGCCTGATCTGCTCCACTCACACCAACAGCCTGGAGATTTCACCGCAAATCGACGGCAACAGGTGGCAGAAGCCCACGTGGCCGTGGGTGTGAATAGAGCACTGTTTAACAGGCCGGAGCTGGCTGCCGACAGCGGCTCCTTGTTGACCAACAGCCACGACTTTGAGGAGGATGACCACCGGCTCTATCAGGACGAAGAGGTGGACGAGGACGCCTGCAGCTCCTTGTATTTGAACGAGGAGGAGATGGTAGACGGCCCACCCTACGTCCCAGCCCTAGCTGATCATCACAGCCACCATGTGGTTTACCCGGACTACGACTCTGATATGCATTACCATAAGTTCCCCCGTGTTCAGCCACACGACCCCCGCCGCTACCCGCCACCGGCCCATTCCAGCAGGCCAGAAGACTGGGACAGCAGCATGGCTCATACAGACAGCTTCACTGCAGCCACCCAGGGGGAACACTCTCTGAGTCCTAACAGACTAAGGCAGAACAGCTGGGGACATCAACCCCACAGTCAGATCAGTAGATCCCCAGGGTTCCAGAGTGAGGCGGGCACCAGGCGAGCAACTCTGCCCGCCGTGGAGCCACGGCAGGGGGCCAGTGTTGGCCTAGACCCCCAGGAGCCCCCTGAGCCGGTGGACAGCAGCATCTTTGATTACTGCCAGACCAGCGAGGTGGAATCCGACGCCGAAACCGTCCGGCGGTCTGTCGGCGAGGGGGACGGCGAGTCTGCTCACTGGGGGGCGGAGCTGGAGCAGGAAGCCGCAGAGGAGCAACAGGACAGGGCGGTGAACGGAACCCCTCAGAACCATGTGGTCGGACGGAGAATGCCCAGTGGAGCCAGGACCGACATGGGGGAGATTGCGGAGAGCCTGAGCATCACAGGGGATAGTGGAATAGACTCCCCAAGGTAAATGGATAATTTATCTCTTTAATTGGGAAAGGACAGCGTGTTAGTAGATATGGTGTGCCACTCTTAGCCAAAAGGTACTAGAGTAAGATGCCTAACTCCTACCTGCTCATTAACAGCCTGCATTTTAAAGAAATCACTGTAAGTAGTAATGGTAATGATATTTTCTTGCTACTTTAAGTACCATATAGATATTTTAGACCACATCCAGTAACTAAAGGAGCCCTATTCCCTCATGGTGTTGCGGCGTGCGGGCTTATACCTCCCATCTGTGGACATGCGACAGTCAGGCTCAAGGGATAAGAAAAGATAATAAGCTATACTGGCCATAGTTAACCTCTAGGTTAGATGTCCAATTGAGTGCCTCAACAACTTGTGTTTTTAGCCTTTTATGTAGCGTGCGATGAAGCTGAATAAACAGTATGTAGCCAATTACAGCACCTAGTGTTTACACAGGCGGCAGTGATTATCATAATAAGTATGATTACAGCCATGGCACTTTCTTATATTTTCATGAGATAATGAAGGGAAGGAATAACAAGCCTTTTGCCATTAACTCACACCATTATATGGATATTATTATTACATACATAATAATGTTTGGAGGGCAGGTAATATGTCAACTAAGAAAATGTGTGTGTTCTGTTCTGCAGGACCCACGTGAGTCTGGCCACCAACAACACAGTGATTCTGGAGGGTCTGAAGAAGAGAGGTTTCTTGCAGAACTTGGAGAAGCTGCATTCCAAGAGCAGCACTATACGACCACAGAGCTCCCTGCTGCAGCTCACCCCCGTTATGAATGTATAGTGTGGCTTCTGGCCTGGGCCTCTCGGTCTGCCCGGTCACGGGAGTGGGGCTAATTGTTTCTGAATGACTACCCCCCCACAACACAAGACTCACCCAGTGGCCTGGATGCAAGGTGTATTATGTACATTTGTGTATTTTGTTTTGTACATGATTTATTGCAATATATTCTAATAGCTGCACGTATACGGAGCAAATGCTGTGTGTGGTTTATAATGTAGGGTTTATTTAGAGCTATTTACTGCTCATTGAGTATTTTTTTTTATCCACATTGAGTGTCTGGAAAATAGGATTTGTCCCAGCATTTGATTTTTCTGTCTTTGCAAATAATCAAAAAATAAATCATAAAAGTACACAAAATAACCCTTAACATAATTTTCATGGAGTTGATACTTGGAAAAACCATTTAACACACAACTTCTACCAATGCTGGTCAAGGATTAAGGGCAACTTATCAATGTGTTATTTATAGGAAGTGATCCTGCCTCCCAGCAAGGCTTGGGAAGCACTGAGTGATGCTAGAGGGACTGGTGAGTTTAACAGCAGGAAACCTCTCAGCCCACATCTCCATAAAACCAATGGCTCTTTCGTAGGTGAGCTGTTTTCTATTGATGCATATTTAGAGAGCATATGCCTGTACCCAGACACTGAATTAGGCTGGTAAACCAGCCTCTCTGGGTAGTTCTTGTTTTGCACAAGTTTCTCATATGCTATTCCCAAGTGACTGGCCATATTACGTTACACAAGATTTCCAAGTTACAATCTGCAACAAGCATGCAGTACTGCGAATGAATTACGCCACCGTGTGGTCAAGGTAAAAAATCGCAGGCATTCAACGTGTCTCCCTAGCTCCAGATCAGCGGTAATGAACCACGACAGACTTTGAATATTCTTGGCCCAAACCTCAACATCTTTGAGTAATTAATGACGTTAGTCTCAACTTGAGATCGGATGACTAACTATGTTCCCTACATCAAGCATGAACAGGAAACCAGAGCGAGTCAATGACCTTTATTGATCCATACATGTACCACTCAAATCCGGAGGATGTTACAGATTTCCCCTTCGAGGCCTTTACTGGTCATGGGTTATTTTGCTCTACATTGAAGGTCATTGACAAGGATGGAACAAATTAAAGACAATAATGATCGTAACAGTGTCAACGGTAATATACATAAAAGCAAAACAAAAATAAAAGGAAGAAAGGTCAGTGACTTCAAATTAAAATGTTGGGTAAGTATGAGTAAGAACAAAAATCCTGAAAACCCTAACTTCTTTTTTCCAAATAACTGCTTAGCATACATTTCTACATGGCATGCAATAAGGCACCTATCTAACACAAGGAAGAAACCTATGCTACATTTTGAAGCACAATTGTTATCCAAAAGAAAATATTGCTTACCATTTTTCCACCCATAAAAACTGTATTTCGTTCCCTTTCATATGACCCAAGCCATCTCTAAAAAAATACATGTTTGTAAAAGATATTTTACACAGACCAGTTAATAGAGCGCAATCCCATGGAATCAGATCTGGGTCATCTTAAAGAAAGATCTCTTGAGTCTTGCAATTGTCTTTATATTTACATGGTAATAAGCAGTTTGACCAAATTGTGACAATTCACATCACAAGATTAAGCTATCCAGTACACAGATAATTTACTCCATAGCAATAAAGAATCTGCCTCTGCATTCAGGTGATGCTGGAATTCAGGGGGGGAAATAAAAACTTAAATAATAGACAGGGCATTTGCAGTATGTTTATTTAACATTATGCATTTTCCTCAACGCTAAAATGGAACCCAGAGGAGGGGGGGGGCTAGGCAAATACTGCCACCTGTACAACAGTACAAAAACCATGTAGTTTAACAAAGGGAGAACAAAGAAAAACAGCCGGATGATGAATAGATTAGATTGTTTGATTTGAGACATTTTTTTACTGCAGGATGAGCACACAAAGTGTCTTGTAGCTCACACTATACTGGTAGCGAAAAAGAGGAAAAAAGGGTGGCGCCAGAGTGGATCCTGCTATCAAAAATGTCATCTTCTGGATCATAACAGCACACAAGTAACCTATACATATATATAAAAGAAATCTTCCAATTATTTACATAGAATTTCTTTTTTTTTTGCTAAACATGGACTGATAGGAGAAATCGCCAATTGAAATCCTCAAGACAATAGAACTTTTCTTGATCGCCAATCAGTCGCCCAGTGAGCCACATCACGTGAAGTTACATATGCCTGCCTGAAGGTATATTCATTGAATTCAGCCTCAAATAGCCAAGTCAGAGGGGCAAGCACCGTCCAGGTAACATTGTTAGTATATCAAATCACTTTCTTTTTGTTTCCTTTTAAAAGCATTCAAAAGGTCCTGGACTATGCCCAGAACAATCACAGGGTACCTCAAATACAATAAGAGGGTCAATCCCAAATCATCTCACAACGCCTCACACAGAGCAGCGTCACGGGTTTGACGTCTCTGAATTTCAGATGACTCCTTCAGAGCCCCGCACCGCTGTCCATAGAGCTCCCCTGCTCTGCTCCAACATGGTGACGCGCTGAGCCTTGTTGCCTATAGGTGTGGGCCTGATATTTACTGTGACTACATTAACGAGGATGAGATCATTTGTATAAAACACCGGGTGAGCAGGCGCTTGTGCGTGTTTGTGTGCGCACATGTCCACGGGATAGTGCTCAATGATCTATGTGAATCCTATGATGCCGGGAGAGGGAGGACGAGTGGTTGAAGCCTTTCCCGCACTGGGAGCATCTGTATGGCTTGTCGCCGTCGGCCAGGCGCTGTTTGGTGATGGTGTGGGAGAACCCCTTTCCCGAGGGTATGGCGTTGTACTCCTGCATTTGCTGCTGCTGCTGCTGCTGCAACAGTTGCTGCTGCTCTTGTTCTTGCTGCTGCTGCTGCTCTTGCTGCTGCTTCTCATCCATGTGCACCCTCTGGTGACGGGTCAGCGAGGACGAGTGGTTGAACCGCTTTCCGCAGTGGGGGCAGGTGTAGCAGGTCCCGTCGGAGTGGACCCTCTGATGCCGTGACAGAGAGGAGGAATGGTTGAAGCCCTTTTCGCAGTGGTGGCACATGTAGGGCTTGTCGCCCTGCTGGTGCATCCTCTTCATGGGACTCCCGTAGCCAAAGCCCTTGCCACTTGGCACGGCGGCGTACATGTTGTTCTGTCGCAGGTGGATCTTGTGGTGTCGGGAAAGGGAGGAGGAGTGGTTGAAGCCCTTGCCGCACTGGGAGCAGTTGTAAGGCTTTCCTCCGGCATGGACCAGCTGATGTTTCTTCAAATGGCGCTTGCGAACAAAACTCTTCCTGCACTGGTTGCATTTGTATGGCTTCTGGCCGGAGTGGACCCGCTGGTGTTCTCTCAGCGTGGCAGCAGCGGCAAAGCACTTGCTACACTGTGTGCAGCGGTGGGGTTTGTCGCCCATGGCCGCCGCGTGGGTCTTCTGGTGCTGCTTAAGGTTGGAAGTGGTGGCAAAGCCCTTTCCACACTGGCCACACGTGTACGGCTTGTCGCGCGCATGGAGCTCCTGGTGCTTCTTCAAATGCCTCCGGCGCACAAAGCTCTTTCTGCACTGGGTACACTTGTAGGGCTTGTCCTCTGAATGCATCTTCATGTGCTCTCTTAGGGTGATGGCAGCCGCAAAGCTCTTGCCACACTCTGAACACCGGTGGGGCTTCTCCGCCAGGTGGATCATCTGGTGAGACTTGAGGGTGAAGGAGTCCATCATTCCTTTGCCAACCATGTCCACACCGGTGGGGACATAGGGCTTTTCTTTCATGTGGATCTTCATGTGCTGCTTAAGGCTGGCCTCCACGGCGAAGCTCTCGCCACAGTGGACACAAATGTACGGGTTGAGATCTTTGTGGATCTCAAAATGCTGGTGAAGATCAGCGATACTACCGAAGATTTCACCGCACTCGTTGCACTGCAGGCCGTGGGCTTCGTGGATGATGACGCCGTTCTCGGACTCCACTGTCAGCTCCCCGCCATGGTCGGACTCCACCTTCACCACGTGGTCGTGTTCATTCTTCAGCAGCACTTCCCCGAGCAGAGCTTCATTAGCCGATCTGACGTCCCCCGTGAAACAATGCATTTCACCATGCTCCACTTTTATATAGTCGTGGTCCGTCTCTGCAACTATGGCTTCCACACAGGTCACCGCTCCGAGCTCTGTGCCTAGACCCTGGATCTTGGCCAGGTCCGAGCCATGGATCTCCAGCTCTAGGCCACGCTTTTCCTCAGTCATGATCTCCGTCTCTGCACCATAGTGAAGGTCGACCTGGCTGTGGGCTATGACACACTCCGACCCAAGCGTGTCAAGGCCGGGTGTGTCACATTCAGTCTCTGACTCCGCCATGAGAACACACTCCAGCCCAACGACCTCCGTTTTATTGCCGGACGATAACTTTGTAGAGACTTGGGTTAGAGGAGATCCTCCTGATTCAGCGCCGCACACAAGACTTTTCTGGTCCAGACGTTCTGCAATTGAAGACAAAAGAAAGTGTTTGCATTGCAATGCTATCTTTTTTTATAAATTATTTCAAGTTGCAGTTCAGTTACACTTCATGTTTTACTTTCATTATCTGTTCTTACCAAATGTATTACTAAATAATTAGTGCAAAGGCCATAACGAGTTTTAAGGGCCATTTATATGGCATCAAGTTAAGACGAAAGTCCGGACTCCTGGTGCAATTTTCCAATGTGTCATGCATTTATTGTAATAAAATAATGTATCTTCCATGATGTATACATATCACAATATAATATTCAAAGTAAATGTATCAGGGGGATCTGCACCATACACAATGTTATGTATATGCAATTGTTAACCACAATTTAACGATAATGAACTGCAACACGAGTTGTTCTCCAGTCCATAAAACGTATAAGTTTAACATTTTGGCGTTCGGTTCGTATATTTTTTATTCTTCTCATAATAATTCACCCCATCGTAGTTTATATTGAAAATATTAAGTATTTGGAATATTTTATACATTTCCTGCAGGTACCCCAAATTGCTAGTGCACTGCTCAACTTGACATGCTACATAAGCACTTGGCTTACAATTTTAGCGCCTAGCAGAGCTTTACCTGAGTAGCCAAAAACATCTAGAAAGTCTGAGGGGACTCCCGCATAAATATGCATTGTTAAAATCGGTGCTTATAGCCCATCGGGTCCTTCACCCGAACTCTAATCGACTGTGATTTCCGTTTGTTCGTAAGGCATTAAACGCAAAGGATTGTATCAATATTGTGAGTTGTAGCCCCTATAAGCATCTGACGGTTGTTAGCCTATCAAAACAGCTACATATAGCCTACATAGCCGCTAGTTAGCTGGCTACGAGGGGGGAACTGGTTAACGACAAACAGTATTGTGTTAGCGGCTAATATGTTTGCGAATATAGCGAGCTAACTAGCTTCATAGCCAGCAATTA
Organism: Trisopterus luscus; assembly: GCA_027122455.1. Classification (NCBI taxonomy): domain Eukaryota; kingdom Metazoa; phylum Chordata; class Actinopteri; order Gadiformes; family Gadidae; genus Trisopterus; species Trisopterus luscus. The sequence goes on from JAOPUA010000044.1 coordinate 8,117,690, forward strand.
GCGGGTATGTGTTACTAGCCTGAACAAACAACCAAATACGCTACAGTTTCAGAGCAAACATAATTCGAAAGCCATAAGCCCGCTTTTGAAACGCCTCTACGATACGCTCAGCAACGCGGAAATCCTCATAGTGCGCAGAATTACCAGGCCATCTTGTCGTGCCACACCACCACTTCCAGCTAGCCCAGATTAGTCTGCTCTAAAATGGCTGCCGCTAGTTAGCATGAGACAAGCTCGGCTACCGCCCTTCAAAACAACTTAATCTTATGCCACGTAATCTTCAAAACCAAGGGAATCGGGACCAACAAGACCACAACTGTGCAAAATCAAAACATGCAAATGTCTATTAAATCCATCCACCAATAGCGCCGTCACGCTTATAAGGAGACGTGTTTATATTTAGCACTACAGCCTCGCCGTGAAGCTCGTTAGCTGAAACAAAGATGGCTAACGCCACAGCGACGGGGCGATCGGGGGGCGAAAAGCCCGGGAAAGGCTACCCTCTGCTCCGGGTTGACAAGACACAATATTAAAGAAACAAGTCATCCAACGACCGTGTTTCAAACGTAACATATATTAATCAATGAAATATGTGCGCTGCTGAACTAACCGTGGGCTCAAACCATAAGGGCGCTTCCTGCAGACTGCAAGCCCTCCTTAATGCGGCAGCAAACACGGCCTCAATGGCGGCCTTGCTCGGGGGTAGCAGGACACAACAGCGCTAGCAGGCTGGCTACCTAGCCGCACCACCAGGCTAACTAGCCGGCTAAACCAGGTCGCTAGCACGGCTATCCACAACTTCTGGCGTCTGGCACCCAAACAGAACGGAAGCCTGATATTAAAAAAACGCCTATCCCGACCTACACACCAAGTTTTGTATGTCAAGCTAAATCGGAACAAAGCACATACAAAAGTAAAATGGCGTTTTTGGCCACACTATTGATCGCCAAAGCAGATTTACCCTAAAATGTAATATTATCATGCGTAACGCTGCCACGGAGCATTTCAGATCATGGGCCTGCGTGGTGTATTTTTCCACTACTGTACACACAGACAGTATGCTTCTCGTAATCTGGAGCTAAACGCACACATTCAGACATTATAAGGCAGCAGTGCTGTTTTCAACAAGACACTATGGGCTCATCTTAATCCTCATACAAAGCTTTAAGGCACTGCGCGATGTAACTTGTGATAGTCGCTGGATCTCTAAAAAAGCAAAAACCCTGCTTTACATCGTTACCATTTCGGATGCATCTGTAAAACGGCCACCCACCTTTATATCACAGTTTTTGGTTGTTGTTGACGAGAGATCGGTTGTAAGCTTTGAAACTAAAGAGTGGAGATAGCTGCGGGTTGGTCTGTGCTTCGTCAAACTGGTGGGTCTTCCTCTCTCTCTCCTCCCTCTCTGTGCAGCTCGCGCCACAGCTCGTCTGGCGCCAACGATGGAGAAACGGACACACTTTAGGGAACGAATCATTGTAATTTCACCACCGTGGCCTGCTCTACTGCCGCCTACAGCCCAGGAGCAATCATAGGGGATACTTTATTTGTTGTGAATAATTTGGCAAACTGATAGGGCCTAAATATTTTTTCATTTGGACACTGGGGCTTCACCGTTTTTTGCATTTGTCTTATTCTTCTTATCTTATTATCTATCTTATTATAACTTAAATAAGTAATTATAGGGCATTTAAAAAAATGTAATCTGTATAACCTACTGTGTTTATTACTATACCATACATACCATGCCATACCATATCATACTATCCTATGACCTAAATCCCTCTATCATCAATCTTAAATGATCCCTCTATCCCAATCGTAACCCTTATCCAATTTTTTTGAAATCTTATCTTATGATAACATATTGTAGTTTTACACAATTCTATGCTACACTATTTTAAATGTTTTTTTATTGTTATTTTGTAAGCAAAAACAGGCTAGAAATCTAAATAAAGGGTTTACGTTTGTATTTGAAGTCTACATAATCCCATGTATGGCTCATGTTACTAATGGCATGTAAGTGAGTATAAAATGGTAGGCCAATTTATATTTTAAAAAAGATATTTAGGTTAAGAATACAATAAGGGACATTAGTTTCAGTTGTATTTTACATTTATTTTTATTTTATTTTATTTTTACCTTAATTAAACCACTCTATTGGAATGGCATTGTGTTACACCACGCCTTTCACCGGGAGAACTTGTTTGACCAAAATTAACACTCCCCATAGCTAGCATACTTAGTCTTACACTACTTCAGAAGGAGTTTCACTCAAGCAGCCCACACTCTCACTCAAGGTATCAGCTGCGCAAGGTGTCCTCTTTCAACAGTGGACCAGTTCTTATAGTATCGCTCTTGTGATTTTGTTAATATAGTAGCATCCAGTATCCACTAGTATCCACACAGCTGGGGACCATCAAACCTAACGACCAGTTTGACCAACATCCATTCCTAATTCAGCCAAAAGAAGAAGAAGAAAAAAAGGAAAATGTCCCGCCAGAGTACCCTGGACTTGGACCGCTATAGCAGCCTGAGTAACAGAGAGAACCGCCGAACCACCACCACCACCACCAGCACCAAGACCAGGAGCTTGTCCCGGGGCCAGGACAGGACCGGGGACGTCCTGTGTGACTTCTGCACCACCAGAAAGGAGCGGGCGGTGAAGTCGTGCCTGGTGTGCCAGGCCTCCTTCTGCGAGGACCATGTCCAGTCCCACTACGAGTACCCGGCGCTGATGAAGCACAAGCTGGTGAAGGCCACGGGTCAGATGAGAGAGAAGCTCTGCGCCCAGCACGATAAGCTGCTGGAGGCCTACTGCCGCACCGACAACACGTCCGTGTGCGTCCTTTGCATGATGGACGAGCACAAACACCATGACACAGTCCCCGCCGGGACAGAGAGAACTGAGAAGCAAGTGAGTGAATCTCTTAATAATATGATTACTTATTTAGTATTTTTAGCTTTAAGGAGCAGACAGGTGAACAATTGGTCAAATAAAGCTCCAAATTGTGTGAATTTGAACCTGAATTGGTAATAAATTGGTCATTATAAATGTATTTTTTTTGTTCTCCAGAAACAGCTTGGCAATACTCTTCACAAATCTCAACAGAGGATTGACGGGCGAGTGAAAAAGTGGCAGGACCTCAAACAAGCTGTGGAATCACTCAAAGTGAGTGTGATGTTGTCAGCCGAGTCAAGTGTACCCTGTACAAATCGGAGGAACACACGTTCCATCTGATCACAGCAACGAAGTGTTTATTATCTCCCAAGATACCTCAAATATAATATATATATTTTTTATATTTAACTTAACAGCATTCAGCCCAGACAGCACTGGATGAAAACGAACGGATCTTCACTGAGATCCTGCGCTCCGTAGAGAGGAAGTTCATCGAAGTACGCGAGATGATCGAATCCCACGAGAAGATCACTATTTCCAGGGCCGAGATACTGCTTAACCGCCTGGAGGAAGAGATAACCCTGATGAGGAAGAAACACAACGACCTGGAGAAGCTCTCACACACTGACGACCACATACACTTCCTTCATGTGAGTCTGGAGGAGGGGGGAGTGGATTAAAAAGGTGTCAGGACGAACAATCATAAAGATTGTTCCTAGTTTCATCTTTCCAGTTAGTCTGGTTTTAGAAAGCAGCTTGTGCTTTTTGTTTGTACTGGCACCAACATGGGATTGTTCTCGCCTCCCTAGTAAGTCAATTTGGATGAAAGTGTCTCCGCTATCTAAAAATCTATTATTGCTTTCACTTTGGGTCGCTTCTTGGACCAGAGTTGGCAGGCTCTGTCCGGGCCATCAGGGTATGAGGACCTTAACAACGTCATAGTAGCTCCCAACTACTCCTTCGAGGCCACCAAGAGAGCCATCGCCACCCTGAAGATGGAGGTGGAGGAGGCCACCAAGGCCGAAACCAGCAAGATCTCTTCCGCAGGTTCCCACATTTCAATGCTATTTAATGTCCTCGTACTTATTTGGGCTTAAGTTGTAGTTGAAACAGTTGATCAAATCAAATATGTATCCTTCCCACATAGTGAAAGAGGTGCACATTACAAAACAAGTGGACATGAAGACAGAGAGAGCAGATGACACTGTGGCGGTCAGCGAGCCACGATGGGAACCACAACAACAACAACAACAACAACAACAACAACAACAACCAAGGACCAGACAAGATTTCCTGAAATGTGAGTTATAGTTTATTTTATAAAAAAAATACATACATATATATATATGTTGTTATTATCAGTGGCTGCTACGCTTTGTCAAACCAACAATTTGTAGGTTTCAACATCTGTGTCCTATACACTGAAGTTGGTTTTGGTATGAAAAATTAAACAACTTTTTTGTTTTAGGTCTAGTGCTGTGTTACAATCAACTAAGCCACAGTTCAGGTTTAACTTAACAGGATTAGGCTATCGACACGTTAGACATCTTGGACAACTGTAGTGAGACAAAAGAAATGACAAAACACCAGAGAAGTATGTCGACCCGTAGAACAGGTCTGAGGAATTGTCTAGAAGCAATCCAAAAACTTTGCATCATCTACACAAATAAAGTGTCCATTTGAGGCAAAGCTAGAGTAGGATACACATCAAAAACATTCAGGTTCCATACTTGAATACTTACAAATTATCAAACAAAATGATGTCATACGTCATTCTTGATTGCAGTAGGTCATGTTGACCCTGAGCATTGTTTGTGGTAATTTGGGTTTCAGTCATGTGACTTTAATAAGCACCTTGAAACAAAACGCTGTTTGTTAAAATAATTGTGTTCATTTTAGAATATTATCCATTGAGTATTAAGTTATAATAAGTAATAATAATAATATTATATTATATTATTATATAATAATATAACATATCTTAATTATGTTGACCAGTTTCTATCCTTATCCCCAGCCAACAGTAACATCTTGATCTTTCTCACCACCATTGTATTTAGTAATATTTATGATCATTGACACTAACCCAACTCTGATAGAGGTAGAGAATAATCTTGATCACCCTCTGGACTCCCAATGTTTTGTGAATGGTGTATTATCAGTAGCACATTGATGGTTGGTGGTGATCGTGATTGTGCAAAGACCCCTAATATTATATAACACTATGAATTGCAGGTTTTTACTCTGGCTTATACCTTTGGTATAAGTCATAGTAACAGCCAAACAAGCAATATTCAAAGGAATTTTGAAGGCATATTTTTACTTTAGATTTCTTTATCTCCAGATCTCTTCATAAAATATGAGAACCATGAAAGGTGACACAGATATTCAGGAAGGGCATTGAGCAAGGCAATGCGGTGCTGTCAACATGTTGTTGTCCCCTCTTTTTATAGATGCTTTCCAGTTGATCCTTGACTCAAACACTGTCCACCCTAATCTTCAACTCTCTGATGGAAACAAGACGGCTACCATGGTGCAGAACCGCAAAAACTATTCCAACAGCCCTGAGAGGTTTGACCAATGGCAACAAGTAAGATCTCTTACAACACTTTAGAATTTATTTTTTAACGCACTGGTTGTACATTGTTATTGTAATTATGTAAATGACCAGTAGGTGGCATTGTTTAGCTTGCTAGTTCCACTGACAAATATGAGACTATGATTGGTTAACTTCCCAAATGAAAACACAAATAAATAACAGGTTGGCCTTTACATGCCTAATGATCTGCTTATTTGCATATTATGACGCCCTATATAAATTATTATATCATTAATATAATAATAAGTCATTCCGGTTCCGGTACTCTTACAGGTTCTCGGCAGGGAGAGTGTGAGTGGCGGCCGTTACTACTGGGAGGTGGACTGGAGAGGGACGGAGACGGACATCGCAGTGACCTACAGGGGCATCAAACGCAAAGGCAGCGGCAACGAATGCAGCCTGGGTTGGAACGAGAAGTCCTGGAGCCTCTATTGCTCAGAGTCCAAATACTCCTTTGTGCACAACAATAAGAGCACAGAGTTAGAGGTGCCTAGATCGTCCCGGGTTGGAGTGTACCTGGATTACAGAGCAGGTGTCCTCGCCTTTTACAGTGTTTCTGAAAGCATGATCCTGCTGCACAAGATCCAGACTTCTTTCACCGAGCCCATCTACCCTGCCTTTAGTGTGTGGGGCTTCGGTTCTAGTATCAAACTGCTGTAGTGCAGGGCAGGCTATGAGTTATCCATTGACAGAGCAGTCTAACTTATTATACATGATACGGTTGGTTGTCATTTTTTTCTTCCAACTTTTTCTTCCATCATAAATGTTTACTGTTGCAGAAATGTATTTAAAAATGTATTATCATCAGACCCTTTATTGTGTGTCTAGTTGAACAATAAGCAATTAAAATGTTATTGTATGTAGGCCTACTGATCGGTGATCTGGCCTACGCTTTTTTAACTTTCAGATTTTATTGTATTTTGTGTATTTATTATTATTATTATTCATTTTTGGTTCAGTTGTATGAGAATTTATCATCAGCGTTGCAATTCTAGTCTTCTGGGATCCGCTGGTGATTAGTCGGGGTTGGGGGATAATCTGATAGTCTAATCGATATGGGGGGAGGAATAACATTTGAATACTAGTGTAAATATACAACTTTGAATAAAAATTGTGGAAAACAATTATATATGTGCTTGGATTTGTAATTGTGAATATACATGTCAAGTAAGGTTACTAAACTGTCCGGGAACCTTTATTTAGGTTTCAGGAGATTGATAAGGGCGATGTTCCAAGAAGGTTACTTGAACGATTCCGTTTCACGGTCCCTATAATTTCAAACAGCAAGATCTTCTTAAAATGTCACAAAGATAGAACTTTGGTAGGGTTACCGAAGAGGCGACCAGCAGAACCTCAGGAAATGACACTTAAAAACGAAAACTTCACGTGATAAGACGTTTTTTGGAATATTCGTTCGAATAAATACAAAAAAAACATGACATGTGGTTTTAAGAATGGTTTTGAGAAGGATCTTGACCAAAGACATCTACACAAACTTCTTAAAAGGTTGTGGGGGGTTACCTTAAAGACTTCAAGCAGTAGCCTAAAGCTCAGGGGAACGTTATTAAAATAACGTTTCTGCATATGGTTATGTGGTACGTTTTGGAAACGTTACTATTTGTTACAATTCTCCACATCCTTACAACGCTGTGGGAGGGTGACATATTACACGCACTAAATAGGCTTGAACCAGAAGTCATGCATCACATTTACACGTGGTAACGCACCAGCATCGTGCAGTCATTTCATTGTAAAGATAAACTCCAGATCTGTGGAGCCCGCTAAACGCACAGACTCACGACGGGAGAGCGCCGAGGAGGGGAGCGCTCGTTTGTCACATCGGACGCACCGAATAAACATATATTCACGGGTCTGCTGCATTCCAAGAGCCATATACAATCTTAATTTAGATGTTTTCATTTTCATATCGTCATATTTAATAAGAAAATATGCAGGCCTATGTGATAATATGTCTAGTGTATAACATGTGATTGCCATATACGCTAAATCTGCAAACAGCTCTTTAAGCGTACCCCATATTGTAAACTCCAGAGATTGCAAGGATGAGTAAACCCAACACACACCCGATCTTTAAGAGGAGGAGTTGGCTCTGTTGGCGGCTACATAGTGATGTACCGAAGCAACAGCTTGACTTTAGATGGTATGAAAAACCAAGACATCTATCCCACGGATATTGAAAACATTTTTACAAACGTCTGGATTTTGTTCACTTTCTTGGTACCAACAACACGGAACTAGGACTCGTATCATAGTCGACCACCGGGTATCTCGCCGCTGTTTCCTCTCCGTCCCGGGTAAAGGTGACCATTTGGTTTTCCAGAGGTGTTGAGCAAGGCGAAGGCGAGCCAGACAAAAGGTTTCAGGTCCAAGGGGTCCAGGGGAAAACAACTTGTGGATCACGTCAAGAGAGACCGGGTAAGCACCAATTTTTAAGTCCTCGTTTTCTAATTTACGGGAATTTTACGTGGATGTTTTTTTTGTTCTTTTACAAATAGTGTTACCCACAGCTGCCGTCTAAGATGCAGTGAAAAATTACAATATTAATGAAATTTATGTATTTGGTAGCTTCCTATGAGAACCCCAGCACATTGCGTAATAGTGCATTTGTAGTCAATTTCAATGTGTGCTTTTTACTGTTTCTCCTGATGATGATGATGATGGTGGTGGTGATGATGGTGACGATGAAGATGGTCATCATCGGTGACACTGGTGATTAGTGACCGATGCCAATTTGTTCCCTCTCACCATCACAGTTCACTTAGGGCAAGTAATCGCTTGTCGCCCTGCTGTCTTGATGTCACTCGTCGCTCTCATCTGAATTGGCAAATAAAAGTAAATGGAAACGCAGATGTCACCCGCCTGCAATTAAATGCTAGAACTGGAGCAGCGAGTGCTTGGCTGGCCCAGGAGAAAGAGGAAAGGATTGTTTCGGGAGCAGAGGGTGACTACAGAGGTTGTTGGAGATGTCTCTTTGGATGATCCTCCCTGTGAGCCTCCCAGCCCTCACCATCACCGGGATATGGGTTGTGTAAGTCTCCCCTCTTCCTTGCGTTTGTGTGTCCATCTATCACTCTCTTTATCTCTCTCATACTCTCTCTCTGTCTCCCTGTCTCTGTCTGTGCTGAAATGCTGTCAAATAATCGCGTTCCTCCAAGAATTATTATTATAGATCACATAATCTGTAATATTTGAACTCTTCTTGTGGTGTTACCTAACACACAGGGACTGCTACATAGAATGGCTCTCCTGGATCTAGGCAGTGTTTACAGAACCTACACGATCACATAAAAAAAAAAGTTCAACAAATGGATGGCAGAGGCTCCTTGTTGTAACATGACGGTTTATTCAGTGGTATACGCACTGTGCTCTCTTTTTCCATTGATTTGAGTACTAGGGTACCCATAACGTTGTGTTGGTACTGTTTGAAAACAGAAGCTTTTTGATGCAATCACCTTTATCTAAAAACCTCCTGGAGGCCTGCACTAGCAAATGGATCATCAGCAGCACCAGCACCTAGTCCAGCGTTTATGAAACTATGGGCCAGACCCAAAAGGGGTCACAATCTAGTTGGAAGTGGGACATGGCGTGACAACTCACCGGAACCAAAAGGTCACAATAGGCTCACCAATTCTGGTGTGAGTGTTGAGAGTTTGTGATGGGCTCCTACAGACCCACCAGAGTTTAGTTTGGGTCCTGAGATGAAAACTTTAAGAGCCCCTGACCAAGATGATGATAACCGCACATCTTTTTTTATACCCCGGAGGGGTCCTAGTAAACTGTAGGCCTATTACAGGAGACATAATCAGAGGTCTTATAGCCTCTTCCTTGCTCCCTGCTCGATGATCTAAGGGGAAGGTATGCACAGCCCCAGGGAATAGACTCAAGAGTGTTTCCAGATAGTCACCGTATGTGTGTGTGTGTGTGTGTGTGTGTGAGATGCTTAACTATCTAGGTCTGAGGTCTATAATTTGGCGGGTGTATAACTATAGAAAAATACATAAATAAACATAAACATGTATAGCGGGTAGGGCACATAAACGTTTGTGTAAGTGTATCAGAAAGGACATGGGAGGGAGGCCTGGGATTTCAGAAGCAATTGGCGAAACAGAGCCCATTTGGCTCCAGCTTCGATGGCCATTTATTACCGTGGCAACTGGTCTGGCAAGAAGGGGGCAAAGGCTTAGGTCCTGACCCCCCCCCCCCCCAGCTCACACCTATGTACCTCCTTGAAAGAGTTGCTTTGTGGTTGCAGTTTGGGGTATTTTTTTTGCGGTTTGTGGAATGGCCTGAGATGCGTGTCAGATTGGTTGTGTATCCGGCAAACTCACACTGAGCACCTGGTGGGAATTTGTTGAGTGAATACCAGGCTTGGTCGACAGTGTGGTTACCAGAATGCACCGTTCCCGTAACCTTCTGGATTGGCGCCCGAAGTAGATTTAGGCCAGGCCTGGGTTGGCCTCTTTGTAGGCCTTGCACCAATGACGAACATTTTCAATTCTGTTTTGCTCATTGACTTGCGATTCCATTTGTTGATGTAGGCAATGGTGTACAATCAGCATTTTGCTTTGCTTTGATGACATTGTGTGTTCTCAGTGCGTCTCATGGTTGTCATGTCACATTTGTTTCACTACTGTCCATTGCTATAGAGCCGATTACATGAGAACGCGTGAAAAAACAAAACAAAGTGGGTTGGCGCTAGGTTGCCTACAGGCTGCAGACATACCCAGTACCATCGGCTGGTCACCACCCTAGAGACTTCCCTGCCCCTGAGCAGCATGGCAGAGTGGTATGCATGTCCATTCTGCAACCCAACAAAAACGGATGTTTTGGAAGTATGTACAGCTTCCTCATCCATAGGTATTTCTTCTTCCTACCTACGATTGCCAGGTCACAGCCAATCGGAAAGGTCACTGCTAGCATGTGACATACACTTGCCTCATAAAGAGCGCGCCGCTCCACGCAGCACAACGCGTTTGTGTTGACAAGCTGTTCAGGCTGTTGCTTCTGGACGCGCACGCAACCGAGCGGTTGCCACAGTAACGCTCTGTCTGTACGTTCTCCGCCATTCATCCTTAAGACGGAAAATGTGGCCTGTTCCACTTTACACACTGCTGCTGGGCAGGACATCTCAGTTCAGCATTGCCCAGCCCCTGGAAGAGGCCCAGCTACATAAACAAATCTATTATTATTTAGTTTCTCACCAAGCGTGGGATATGAACAGATTTTTTTGGTGCACTCCTGGCCAGGAAAGACTACACTTTTTTTATTCAAGTACCCTGAACTGTCTGGCTGGCCGTTTCTATTTGAATGTTACCGGGTTGACCTTGGGACAAGTAAGAAACATTTGTTCTGTTTTCTGGTCAGTGAGCCAAGACCTCTGCCCTTAATAAAGCCTTCGTCGGGTTGACATATTTTTCCGATCCGCTCTCCATCTCCCGTCGGTGGCCTTTTCTTTATTACACGTCCGTCTGCGTTATCCGATTCGTTTGATCTGCGGACGACATGCTTGAGTCCCAGAATCCTGCCCAGTGTTCTGAGCCCACGGCCATGTTCCACTCTCACCGCCGCGGCGTCACACACTGAGGATCCACCCTCCAACCAGGAACACGCCTGCCCGTCTGGTAGGCATGTTGTAATACATGTAATAGCGTTCAATTACCCGCCTCCCAGCCCCCCCCCGCCCCTCCTCAAACCAGTTGGGAGGTCCACAAATCAAGTGTTTATATCTTTTATTTTCTCAAACATGGTCTTTCCAGTTTTTCAATCTTTTCTTTTTCCAAGATGGGGTTAGGTATCAGTTTTAATTATTCATCAAGACTGATTTTATTGCAGCATAATTAAGTATTTTGGTAATTTCGCATGTTTTAATGACAATGGGAATGGACCACATTTGAATGTGTTGTTGTCGACCGGTTTGGTAGATTTGAATTGAAAATGCACAAAAATACTTCCAAAATACTTCCAAAACCAATAATGCTGTGTTTGAACAGGGTCACAACCACTGGCTTGTGTTATACACATGCAAAATTTTTTTTTTACAAAATAATCATCTGAGGAAGATTATCAATATTATAATCACTGATTCATTGCGGTGCTCTGTTCTTCCATATTTGAGAATTCACACGTTCAAACGTTCCTGTTTTCACACAGACCGATTTAGCCCTGTGGTACACCATGTGTTGAGTGTACTAGAAACACCGCTTTGGCGGTGCAGCCATCTCAGCCCTGCGGGTTCCTACGGGCT
>JAOPUA010000044.1:8145567-8156233 GCA_027122455.1 Trisopterus luscus
GCTTTATACGAGAAGAAAACACATCAACCATTTCCATGTAATGGGCGATGGGAAGGATATCCTGGCCGGGAGTGTGGCCCTTCAAACGGTTCTGTTACAGCCATTTAGTTAAACGGTCGACGGATCAGAAAGTATGTTTTTTGTTCTAGTTCTGTTTGTATATTTTAACATGTAGAAAGTTTGACCTTGTCATGATTGAACTGTAAATTATCAGTTATTACGGTCAGTGTCCATGGCTATTGCAAGCCTTGGGCTAAACCTAGATTATTCACGAGTTACTGAGTGGGTCTGAAGTGTAAAACTAAGCTATTTAATCAGAATGTCTCTAATGTATCTAAATCGTCATGTCGCCCTTTTTACAATAGTCTTTGAAGTATGACGTTGCCTTTTATGATTAAAAGATTAAACGTACGTTTAGCAAATCTACACCACCGATTCAGTCTGAATCAAGATTCTGGACTTTTTATCAAGGAGCTTGCAGGGAAAAGGTTGTGATGGGCTGGTGCTATAAAGCATCAAATTCACCTGCTGGCATTACATTCAAACAATGCCAACCCAATGCTTATTATTGTTGCTTGATGCTTGCTATTATCCTGATAGTAATTATTAATATTGTTATTGTTTATAAGGTGTTTACCCGTGTTCCACTGCCATTATAACAGGAGGTTCTGTGCTCTTTCTCTCTGTTTACTCGCCTACCTTTTGAACTTTGACCTTTGCACTCAGGAAGATATTTGACGTCACCAGCTGTATTCAAGGATTGGATGCTAATTCAAGTCGCTTTGTTTATATATTAGTGTTGTTGGTTTTTTTTCCAACATCAATTAGGGTTTTTATCAGAATGGAATGCGAATGTGACAGGAATGGATGTGTTTCATCATATTATTGTTGTTGTTTTACATGATGTTTAATTGCTTCTTTTGTCTTTTTGGATCCTATAGAGATGTATAATGTGGTTCTGATACGCCTTGGACATTCCTTGTTTGCTGGTTTGGTTTTTGCTTGTTACACACAACTGTGTTTTGATGTCTGTATGTACTAGTCTGATGCTGATTCATGATTGGCTACATGATTGAGTTTTATCTGAAATCCAACAAAAAGGAGAAGCCCTATGTGCCTTACTTTCCTAACTAAAACCAAAGAGTTTATTCTGTTTCAGTACCGTGAATGTTAATTTGTCTTCATATTTAACAAATAAAACTGCAAGCAAAGTTATGAAGTACATTCAATTATCTCAATTATATCTTGTGCTATACATATTCCTCATTTATTTTATATTTTGCAGTATAATCAGAAAGGGAAAATAATAATTTCACAGATTTATCTTTAAAATATTGTTCTTTATTGTCGATAATTATTTACATCATTCATTGATCCACCAGCTGTAATGTTTTAAGAAAAGTGGAAAGGTTCAAAGTAAACAGGTCCACGGTCACACGTTGACGTGGAGAGTGGTTCATACAATCAGCGTTTGTTGACCGTCCACCGACATCTGCAGCTTTTGGTTTAAGACTATTAACTCTGCCGTCAGGTGTCCCTAAATCGAACAAGACAAATCTTTTACATTCCTGTCCTACGGCCCATAGCAGAAGCACGTCTGGTTCTACACTGTAGGTATAAAATGTAAGCAGAAGATTGTCCAATCTCGCTTTGCATATGACTGATATGGAAAACACAGCAGCAGCAGGACTCCAATCAAAGTCAAACTATGCCTTCACCTTTACCTTAAGGGAGATTCGAGATGTGTATATTTCTCATATGCTTAAGACTTCTTAGCACCAATTATAGCAATCACAGAAGATTATGTCACAGTTTAAGTACAAACCATCCATAGATAAAACAAGTGTTTTTTATCAGACAATTGAAACAATGGGACCCCATGTTTGTCTAGCAATGTCATGTGGGAAACCCAGGCATGGAAACGAATGCATTATAATTCATATGTCGGGGGGGGGGGAGGTGATTTGAATGTCAAGAAACTGTTGAAACATAAGTTTGAATGAACACAAACAGACGTCTCCAATAAGTGACCTATTGCTGTTGTTATTTGAATCTTAAATAAAATCGTTTTTCATACAGAGTCAAGTGTCTTTAAAGTAAATTGGATAGCACATGAGATATTGGTTTGGCAAAAGGCACAAATCTACAAGTATGACCTGAGTATGAAAAACCGTCTCAAAAAGAGGTTAAATGTTCATGAGATGATGTTATGATGTTATAATTACATTTAATCTTTCTTTTGTGTACTCTCCTCTGTGTAATGTGGTGCTGTCTCTCAATATTTAGACGTCGCTTGTGAATGGATTGCCTTCCTCCTCCTCCTCCTCCTCAGACACACCTCAAACTGCCCCACTCCTTTCTCTTACTATACTGGTCTTGTTTCGGTGGAACAAACAACTCAACCCGAGTATCGAAAACGTAAAACTGTATCCCTAACATTGGCTGCATGTATTCTTGTGATGACACACCATAATCGATGGTAGGAAGTGGTGGGGGGGTGGGTACCAAGACAAAATGAAGAGTCCTTTGTGTCTGTAGTCCGTAAGAAGGTGTAGTTGTGGTTGTGTTCCAGGCGGGTGTTGGGGATGTTTAATGGACCAGCTCCTTGGGCATCTCCCACGTGAACTCTGGGCGGCCGAAGTGGCCGTAGGAGGCTGTCTGCTGGTAGATGGGCCTCTTCAGGTTCAGCTCCCTGGGGGGACACACATCGTGGAGTTTGAGTTTACTGAGGCGGGACAAAAAGGCGGCGGTGCACTCGTTAGGGTGTTTGGCTCTCAGCAAAAGGGTGTTGAGTTCAAACTCAAAATGCCTTCCAATGGCCTATCTGTATCAAAATGCCTAACCTGTACCACCTTGTTAATAACATGTGTAACATGTGTCCCCTCCCCTCCATAAAATCCATTCTCCAGGACCCACATCATCCCAGTCACATCCATTGAGACGCGCACACACACGCACACACACATATACACACACCAACCTCCTCTTTTCACACATTGTCTTTTATTGCACTTTTTGCACTACATATTTATCATATTATATATATTTAACATATTTATTAGTATGTTTATCAGAATGTGAACCTTTTTACTCCGTGGACTGTACGATGTGTTTAGTAATATGTGCTTTTTAAATTTTTAAAAATCATTGCCTGAGTGAACCGTACAAGAATTCCAACACCCCTGTGCACCGTTACTTCGACAAATGGCAAAATAAACACTTGAACTTGAACTTGAACTTTATGTCGCATAAAAACAATTAATCTAAATCACTTTCAATTAAAGCATCTTCAGAATATTAAATTTGAAGTTTAAACTAATTTATTATACATCAGTGGATTTGGTATTAGCTGGAAATGGACCTGTGTGTGTGTCATTATTTACCTGACGATGACACCTGGCCGCAGGTCGAAGTTCTTGTTGACAATGCGCAGCAGCTCTCCCTCTGACTTATCAGAAGAGCCGTATGTGAACAGGGAGATGGAGAGGGGGTGGGCCACCCCGATGGCATAGGACACCTGCAAGACAAGGCACAGGCCAGGTTGAACCACCACAACTCATTTGTCTTGAACATTGTTACTTTTGGTTTATTTTTTTATTGAATGATCTGCATTCATTTGTCCTCACATGATCCCATCCGCTCCTTACTACATTTTTGCTCAACCCATTGTCTAATTTGCATATAATTAGCATATCAGACTGTGATAGGCTAAATTAACTTGCTGAGTCACAAATTGTGATTGTAGATGTATGTACTCAAATTTGGATTAAACTGTTCGCTAAATAGCATGCATCAAATAAGAATGTGAGTGCGGTGTTGTGGTGGTGGTGGTGGTGGTGGTGTTGGTGGTGGCGGTGGTGGCGGTGGTGGGGGTGGTTGTGGAGTCAAAGTAAAGCAGAAGGAGCGAGGGGGGTAAACTGGTACAGGTACAGGAGTGTCCTCACCTGGACCAGCACTCTCCGGCACAGCTTGGCCTTCACCAGGGACTTGGCCACCCAGCGGGCAGCGTAGGCCGCAGAGCGGTCCACCTTGGAGAAGTCCTTGCCGGAGAAGGCCCCTCCGCCGTGCGCGCCCCACCCGCCGTACGTGTCCACAATGATCTTCCTGCCCGTCACCCCGGCATCGCCCTGCGCAGGACAGGCAGTTTTATTAGCGCCCCGATTTGTTATCGGGTTATTCTCATCATCATCGTCATCATGTCGGCAGTTGCATGATATTGCCGATACTCATCACTCGTTAAAAATGTTAGCGCTCGGAAATAAAATATATTTGATCCCGTGTGGCAGTTACAAGTGAAAACTGATGATAAAAAACAAAAAGTCATTGTGTGTTTGTGTGTCTCCATGTGTGCGTTTGATCTCACCTGAGGCCCTCCAATCACGAAGCGGCCGCTGGGCTGAAGGTGGTAGATGGTCTTGTCATCCAGGTACTTAGGAGGCACCACTGCTTTGATGACCTGCCAGAAGCAACACGCAGATTTACCTCACCACTCACAACATATAATGATGTGTGTTGAGAGTACAAGCCATCCATATCCTATCCAGTCGGTGCTGTTTCTCATCTCATGTTTTAGTCCGAATAAATGCTATTTAGTAATTAATTTGCAATCTTTTATTCTTTGGACCAAATCCAGATTCCAATAATTTATTATTGTAGTAAAGAAGGGCACTATGTGTAAATGCATAGAAATGTGACCCTGGTTGAACTAACCAGCTCATAGATCAACTCTATCTGATATTCAGTGACAAAACAATGTGTAACCTCCAGGATTACGTAACATTTTTTTATTACTTAACATTCCAGGCCTTATGCAACAACCCTAACTTAACACACCACACTGTATGCCCAGACATCCCACAGGCCAGCAGATGGACAGAAAGACGTACAGACAGTCAGTCAGAACAGACAGAAATATAGACAGACAGATAGACTAACCTGACTGACAGTTGTGTTGTTAATCATTTAGTCAGACAGCATAGACAGTTCAGACAGACAGAAAGACAGGCAGTATAGACGGTCAAACAAAATAATACAGACAACCAGACAGACAGACGGACAGACATGTACGTACCTTCTCTTTGAGCATGGCTTTCTGCTCCTCCAGGGTGATGTAGTCATCGTGCTGGACGGAGATGACCACGGTGTGGACCCTTTTGGGGATGACGGCTCCGCCCTGCTGTTCGTAGTGCACCGTCACCTGGTGGGGGGGAGGACCAATGAGAGGCCAGGCGTTAGCACCAGCTGTTCATACGCTTATTACACTGAGCTTGATTCATCTGGACATGTGAAGGGGACGAATAAGGAAGAAGAAGGCCTGATAAAGGCACACTGACTAAATAATGTTGTATGCTCTGAATTAGTTAGACTTCGTGTATATATATTTATGGTATATACTGTACATGATTATATATCCAGTCCTAACTGAACACGTTTTTTTGGCGAAAATGATAATGCGCAGATTGGGAGAGTTTTATTGAAATGTTTAAAGCGTTTAAAGGCCCAGAACAAAAAGCGTGTGTGTGCCTCCATGCTTGTGTGTGTGTGTGTGTGTGTGTGTGTGTGTGTGTGTGTGCCTGTGTGCCTGCATGCTTGTGTGTGTGTGTGTATGTGCGTGTGTGTATGTATATGTATGTGTGTGCCTGCATGCTTGTGTGAGGCTGGGGTGATAAACGAGACTGCAGCTGTCACTCCTGCTGCAACCCACACCCCATGGACAGAAGCAATAAACAGCCTCCCCAACATTATGGACCACAACTGAAGAAGAACCCCCCTTACTACTGCTGCTGAATTTCTCAGTTGTGAGTTTTTATATGGTCACCAGACTTTCCTTCATTGACAAGTTTGTGTCGTGTCTTAGTGGCCGGTCAGTGGGTCAACAGGTTCATGAATCACTGTAAACCCCCCCTTCATACCAACTCCAACTCAGACTACAGTTGGTTTAACAAGCAGGCATTAATAGTCTGATCCGATTATTACAATTATTTGTATGCCATTTAATAAATGCGCATTGGTGGATTGGAGGATTAGACTAAATTCCTTCAGTTCTTTGTTTTAATGGTAGTATTTGCTCTGTGCACGCGCGCCAATGTCCAACTAGACAGACAGATACATAGAGATACATAAGAGTGCTCTCTGTTTAACTACCGGAGGACCCGCATGCGTCACCGGGGCCACAATCGATAACTGCCGCTGAATCTTATCCAAGTTCTTTCATCAGTTTTTCAAGGAAACGCAAACAAAACACAACACATGCCAAATTCACCTCCTCTCATGCTTTTCTTTGTTTCAAAATCGGTTTTGAAGAAAACTTTAAACAAATAAGAGGCTCACCTGTGTTTTAGAGTCGGGACGCAGCCAGGGAAGGGTGCCGTTGCGTCTGAGCTCGGCCATCTTGGAGTTGAGCTTGTGGGCCAGGACGATGGTCAGCGGCATGCACTCCTCCGTCTCGTCTGTGGCGTAGCCGAACATCAGGCCCTGACGGAGACGGAGACCGAGAGAGGGTCATTTAGTGTAACTCTCTAGATCGCCATGCTTAGTGTTATGGTGTCGGGAGAGGGATTTCATGTACTCGTCAGACACGCCCTGAGCAATTTTGGGATACACATCTTGCTTGAGTTGGCAGACATTTGGGGATGGGAACCCAGTACCTCTCGTCTTTGAGTCCACCCCCACTTTCGATTATTTATTAATATCCTGACCCCCAACATGATGTACATTCATTCATTCATAATAACAACAAAAAAACAATTGGACTTTTTTTGTAACACCATTTTCTGAGGACCCAAAGAGCTTTACAAGAAGAAAGACAATCCCAAAATAAAGTGAAAGGAAATAGGCAATAACTAAAAAGCTTTTGGCCACTGGGGTAGTATTAGGGATGTAGGGCTATGAGACCAGAGGTTGAAGAGCACTGCAACCCAGCTCTTCCATGTGGCCTGGGTCTCAGCACTGGTGGGGCCATGATCACCATAGCTCTTACCTGGTCTCCGGCGCCGATGTCCTCCTCCTGTCTGTCGATGTGGACGCCCTGGGCGATGTCAGGGCTCTGCTGCTCCAGAGCCACCAGCACATTACACGTCTTGTAGTCAAAACCTGCACGGGATAGAGAGGGCCAAAGGGGAGAAGGGACATGGAGAGCGAATGTGAGAGAAAGAAGTATGAAGAAGAATCACAGGATTAAGTCTTCATGACATTTTGTTTGTTGGAATCTCTGTTAGAGCTACAACTGGAGAAGAGCTTTTACTTATTTTTAATTTCCCCCGAAAAGTGATCAACCTTTGTATTCCATGAACTGTCAAGTCATTTATCGAAAGCGATTTGCATAGAATTTGTGTACGCCCTTCAGATTAAGAACCCAGCTAGGTGTGAGGGACTTCTTGCTTTAGGATGCCTTATGGTCAGGAGGTGGAGGTTGGGGGATCAAACCCCCGTACCCTTTGATCTGGTGGGGCGAACCCAACCCCTACACTATCCTTCCCCCTGTTCTTCCCTTCCTCCACCCCCAATGCGGTTTGTCCTCGTGGCCTCCTCGTTCTCCTCACCCTTGTCGGAGTTGTCGTAGCCGATGTGCCGGATGGTTTCCCTGACAACCTTCTGGTAGTCCACGTTGGCCCGGGACGTGATCTCGCCACACAGCAGCACCATGCCTGTCTTACACACCGTCTCTGTCGGGAGGGGGGGGAGGAAACATCCAATCACGCTATTTACTTATTCATTACTAAATAGCGCTGTAATCCAAAGGGAACTACAGTAACCTTTTTTTTCCCATACATACAATTTTCAATACAGTCAGTTACATAGAAGGCAGGGAGTTGGGTGCATCTTGCTTAAAGATGTCTACAGGAAGTCTGAGGACTGTAGGAGTTTAAATCCAGGAGCTTTTGGCTGGGCTCTAAACAGCCCAAACAGCCACCACCACCTGACTATCTACAGTGTCACTTGGGACGGACAGGAGTTAGTTTCTCAGTTGTCGGGATGTTCCAGGTTTGTGACCTCAACTGAGCTCAGAAAGGCTTTATATTGTATCCACATATAAGTATCCAAAGGTTGGTTTAGGTGTACTTACCACAGGCTACTTTTGCATCAGGGTCCTGCTTCAGATGGGCATCCAGGACAGCATCACTGATTTGGTCACAGATTTTATCTGTGGAGAAATATGGAAGAGAACCATTCATATGAGTGAACCAAATGCCACCGTTTGTAAAGAACGTGAGCTGTTTAGACGCAGTAAGCCCAGAGTACAATTGGACTTAACAACAAGTATGAATGCAGGTTTGACTGGCAAATCCAGCTACAATGCTGGATTTGACCCATTTTGATGTGAAAACGATGTTGGGATGTTTATGCCCCTTTATGCGTTGCGTTCATGGTGAAGTATTTGTGCCCTGGGATATTTTTTGACTTCTTTCCAAGTTCTATGGTTGTATTTTGTGTGTCTGTGTGATGGGGGCACTGGGTCAACGCTTAACCCCTCCATTCATCGCTCTATCTATTTCATTCTCTCGCCCTCTCTCTCTCGCTCTCTCTCTCTCTCTTTGTGTGTGTCTCTCTCTCTGTCTATCCCTGCTGAAGCAAGGCAGCATGCAGGTTACATCAGAAACAACATACCTACCTGACTTTGCCTTGTATTATTACACAGTGTAATCTAACTCCTGAATATATATATATATTTTTTCCCCTGACCCCCTATGAGGGTCAATGAGGTCCAAGCCTTTCTGCACCACCCCCACTAAAATCCCCAATACGCCCCTTGATTTAGGGCCAATAGCAGGAAGGGATAAGACGGGGCCTTATCAGTTTTATCAGGCTCCGTAGGTTAGTGGGCCTCCTACCAAGGGCATGCTGACCACAGGGCAACCTATCTTCAAAACTTCCTCACTTTTGGGGGGGGGATTTTGGATCATCTGGATGCATGATCCCATAGAACAATGCACAATGCAAATTAATGAAGTATTCACAAAATAATCTAATAAATTGGCCTTAAGAAAAAGATTCAAGTATTACGAAAAATGCAAATCATATGTTTATCCTTGTGCTTCTTTGTGGCATTATTGCAGGTCACGTCAGTGCCACTCATCTTGGAAGATAGTATACCTGTTGGTGTTTTAAACTTGTAAAGTCATTCAGTACACAGTCAGTGACATATTCCAGTTGGAAATCTAAAGCTTGTGTCTAAGTGTCTATTTGATACAAGTTTAGCAAATGTTCAACTTTCATGCATGGATTTTGTACAATGACACACTCCTTGGGATGTTGCAAAACACAGATGGCAGAGGGCAGGCTGCATTTGAGGTGTTCTGATTGGTTAATAGGCCAAGCCGCCTCAGTGTGCAGTGAATGCCAGCTTGGCTGTAATACAGAATTACAAACAGCCAGTAAGTTGATCAGTTCATCCCACACTAAAACAACAAACTCCCTCGTTCTGATTCCAATTGGTTGGTTTGGGGGGGGTGTTCACACAGAAGAACAGATGTATTGGGGAGACCCTCGTTTTGAGTTCATTGCACATTTATTGCTAACTTGTGCAACTCTATACCACCACCCTCCACCCTCTCCGGGCACAGCTGCCTGCGAGTAAGTTGGGACATAGTACACGCACACACACACACGCACACACACACACACACGCACACACACAGAGTTCACACACAAACACACACATCTTGCACAGTTGAGTCTCTACCAATGGAATGCCGTTCAATTCATTCATAAATATAATACAAATGCTACTGCAGAACAGTGGGTCAATCCACACCTATTTGTTGTATTGTTGTTGTATTTGTTGTATTTATACAATGCAATGGCAAAGGGCAATATTTTAAGATATTATGCAAATCATTGTTTGTTTGCACACATTGAAATGGGTTAGTGTTACCAGTTTCATGTCATTTCATCATGTATTATATCAGGCGTAAACACAACAAGGAACCTGAAGAGACAATAAAAAAATTAATAAAAATCTCAGGTATGTCACCTGGATGTCCTTCCCCCACGGACTCCGACGTGAACATGAAGGACCCATCTTCCAGAAGATCACTCATGTTGTCTCAGCTTCACCAGGTTCTCAAAATACACAGCTTTCAAAAATGCTCAAAGACTCCCAGCGAGAAGGTCCAGTAGAAAGCAGCAGAGCAGGACTAGAGCTTCCCTTGTATTCCTGCAGGTAATCTTGAATGGGGGCCTGGGAGAGACAGAGCGAGAGAGAGAGAGAGAGAGAGCGAGAGAGAGAGGGTGAGTGGTGAGAGGGATACAAACAGAAAAGGGGAAGAGCTCAAGTTCTGCTACCAGTGCAGAGCCCCGGTGCACATCATCCTATATATGGCCAGGAGAAAACACATACACAAACACGTGCCCCCATGCACACACAGACACACACACACACACTCTACTCGCCCACACTCCCTCCCCACACACACACTCATACAAACACAAGCATCATGTGGACCCATGGAATAGACCATTCCGGAGAGGGGGGTTTTAACACACAGCCTATGTGGGGGTGGTGGGTCGCACGACGGGTGGGTCGCTGGAACACACAGTTTGGGTACCATGACCCCCCCCACCCCTGTTGTGACTGATCTGCGGTCTGTTGGGAGTGGGAGAGAGAGAGAGAGAGAGAGAGAGAGAGAGAGAGAGAGAGAGAGAGAGAGAGAGAGAGAGAGAGAGA
>JAOPUA010000044.1:8174844-8185436 GCA_027122455.1 Trisopterus luscus
TTGGGTCCCATGCTCACCCTCATGAAAGCCTTCTTCTCAAGTGCGTTCATTATGACAGGGGGAATAGCTGTGAAAATGGAAAGAAAAAGGACAAATCTTGAACAGTGGAAAAATGGGTCTAGAACCCAAACAACTAAAACAATATATAGTATTTGCCCCTTAAGATGGAGCTATTCGAGCACCTTAAACATCTATCTTAATCTCAATGAGACTTACCCTTATACATGAAAGTCAAAGGGAATTTTTTTTTAGGTAAGCTGCGTACATCAGGAATCAAACTCAGAACCTTTGGGCCAGAGGGCTGCGACACTGATACTTTGCTGCCCCACTACAGACAATGAATGAATGATCCTGTGTTTTTGCTATACAAATTTAAGCTCATAACTCATGATCCCGTTTGACTATCCAACGAATCCCGGGAGGGGATCACATAAAGAGGAGTTAGTCTTACCCATGGCTGGCACTGCCATGCCGATACGGGACACGATCACCTGGAGGATGGCCTGCTTGGCGGCGCCCGGTGACTCTCCCAGCCGGTTGTCGTTCTCGTCAGTCACCGGGATGCCGTACTTCAGTTCCCTAGGAGACGGGTGGACAGCGGGGGAAGATTAGAAAACAGTCAGCTTCAGTCAGCCAGGTGTCAATCAAGGTGTCACAAGTGAGCTTGTTGCAGTTCAAGTTATTTTATTAGTCAAATGCACAACATAACAGGCAAAGCAGTCATAGCTGGCATGTTGTGCATTAACTAATAAAATAACTTTACAACTTTATAACTAACAAGCTCACTTGTGTTCCAAACAAAAGCTACCTTGAAAAACCAGCCTGTCTGTTAATATTACAATAGTTAATTGTCCGTGGTACTGTAGCGAGAGGGAAAAATAGAATAGTGGTAGACATTTATGGCTATGCAATTAATTAATTCAACTGATTCATGCTGTGTCAACTGTCACCACAGACAAAGTTGTGTGCACTGGTAACTACACCCATCCCACCTCAGGCCACAGCCTGCGGGGCATTTGATCAACGAGCGTTTGACGACAGAGGACCGGGTCGGGACTCACCTCTGCCTCATGAAAGGGATGTTGATGCAGTTGGCGGCGGCGACAGCAACAAAGGGAACGAAGCGGCTCATGATGGGCGGCAGACGCTGGGGGAGAAACGGGCACATGCACAACATGACGTTTCACATCGCCTGCGGTGGAGCCGCTTGAGTTTAGTGCGGTTGTTCATGGTGTGGGGAGGACCCAAGGCATTACCGTGGCCATAGACTTGAAGCCTAGGGCGGTGACCACTGCTCCCGTCGTGGCACATACATAGGCGGCGCCCAGCTGACTGAGAGGGACGAGGACAGACACACGTTAGAAAACAACAAAAACTTCCTGAGGCTTATTTTACATTATCTTATTATGTTTTATACGCGGCAGTTGGTGAAAACATAAATGTGAATGAATACATCTCTAGGCATAGTGGGCCCCAGTGGGGGTCATTCAATTAAATCTGCTCTTGAAGAATAAAAATGGCTCAACTGTGTTACAAAATACAAATGTACTTTATATGCATATTATTATTTCTTCTCTTCACCTTAAACAACATGTTTTAAGTGCAAACTTGTACATTTGACAGTTTAAAGTTGAGCTGTAAACAAAACTGTCACAAGTCTCAAAGTGCAATTTTGAAATTAGAAAGTAATTGCAAGTTAAATTGTACTTGAACTACAACTTTCCATCACTGCAAATTGCATTAAAAAAAATAAAAAATAAAAATAGATCTCATGCCCCATGAATCGATATCGCAAAATGTAAATGAAATCGATTCATAATCTATTAAATCTATTTTTTTACCCTGCCCTAATTGATTATAAAATAAAGTGGTATATTATTTCACAATAATCTTGACAAAATCATGGGGGGTTGGCCAGGTGGGCAAAGATAATGGGCCGACCCTGTGGTCGGATTGTTGTAGTTTGTACAGACTAACAGGCTAATAGAGGAACGATTTGGTAGAGGGATTACTTCACGGTCAGGGGGGCGTCTCCACTGCGATTGGTGTAGTTGACCACTGCGTTGAAGGACTGGTTGACCCACTGCCAGAACACCACCGCTGGCGTAGTCCTGACCAATGAGAGCAAGGAACACATTCAGGGAACACTGTTTGCAACATGTTGTGTGCTTTCAAACCTATTGGTGTGTGTGCTTTGAATGCCAAGGACACAACAGGAAGGATTTTGGCCTTGCAGAGGTTAGCGGCTGTCCATCAAATTTAAAGTATGTGACTTTCATCGACGCCAGCAATAGCAACTGGGATGTCTTTGACCTCCAGGTCGAAACATGGAAAACAGCAGGTGTTTCAGGAGTTCATGGTTAACAAACATGCTAAATTTCACTACCACCATTTTATTAGAATTCAGTGGTTGATGGTTATACAATCCCTAAAGAGGAACAGTGTCCTTATGCCAAAAACAATATCAACAGATAGACTAAAAACAATACAAAATGGAAGCTATCTCGATGTCCTTTTCTAATTTACAACAAAAAGATATTGAGCATACTAGTGAGTTATAGTTAGGAGAAATTAGAAAATACTGAGCAGTCTCATAAAGAGCTGCAGTATTCAGAAATATGAATCACAGACGGCAGATGAGTTCCCAGTTACCTGTAGAAAGTGAGCATGGATCCAGTGATGGACATGTTCATTGGCACCTGAGCCGACATCCGGCCAATCACAACCATCTTCTCCCCGGTGTCAGGGTGGAAGGCAGAGTCGTAGACATACTTGGCCTTCCAGAGAGAGTCCTCCGTAAGGCCCGGCTTCACGATCCCAGCTCTGGGTGGACAACAAAACCTCTGGTTCAATGCACAATCTAGTCCTAGATCTGGTTCATTATCAGAGGTAGTTCACCCAACTTTAGCTGTATCACTGTTTTTCCTAAATATCTCATAGATACTATTCAGCATGAGGCAGGCCTTTTGGAGCTATAGCTTCTGCATTGGTTTTCCATAAGGAAATGTATGGTACGGTAAACAGATGCTATGACCTGCAGCCAGAATTAACTAAAGGGCTCATTAAATACATTTAAACATTAACTCTTTCTTGACTATAGACCTTGCAGTGCATTTTTTGATCGAGTCATCAGTAAAAGCAAGGTTAACTGCAATACACAATGAAAGAATTGTTTGTATGATTTGCTAAATAATTTGCCCACAGCACAGTGGGCTAATCAGTCAGTTATCAAGAACAGAGTCTGTTTTACAAACTTGACTTTCTAGTGCAGATGCATCCAAAACACATTCCCTGTACGTCACCCTATATGAATTCAATAAAAAAAGCTCAGGAACAACAGGTTATTACATAAATCCTTACAACATGGACACACACACACACACACACACACACACACACACACACACACACACACACACACACACACACACACACACACACTACCTGTAGTTCTCCACAGTGACCCTGGCATCTTCGAGGGTCTCAGACGAGAGCAGGACGTTCCTGGGGTCTGTGACCATGAAGAAGTGCTGGGCGCGGCCCATGAACGTGCCCTGGTCCCATCTCGGCTCCTTGATGTTTATGGTTAGAGGCAGCTCTCCAGACATATTGGTTTATCTTTGAAGGAAAGAGCAACACGCCCATCACTTTTCATACCACAAAAGTACATTTCAGGATTTTTCCCTAAACAAGCACAACTATATTACTCTACCTGCCGTAATACAAAAATAACTACAAAAGCTCTAAAATACCTTTTGAACAACACACCAAAACAAGCAAGTCCATCTGGGCACAGGGATTAAAACACACTATAGAAGGTGAAATGATGGAGGGGGTGAAATAATAATCCTTCTCCTGTTAAACCCTGATCATATTGCAAGCCTCCCAGCTGTGAACAGGTTATAACGACTGAGATTTTCAAAATGTGAACATGCTGTGGGTAACAGTTCATGGATAATTTTTTTGATCCTCGTTCCTTTTTACCATAATAACTTGTTTTTTTTAACAACAACTCCAAGACTGCTTGTCTCCTTCTACTCAACATAAGTAACTACATTAATGCAAAGAATCTGTTCCTAAAATATATTTCAAAAACGAACTGTGCTACTAAAACTTTAGCCAACTACTACTAGTATTAGGGCTATAATTTAGCTGCGTCAGATTTTCGAGGACACTTGTGGTTTGCTCTTCGTGATGTTGTAATTGTAAAAAAAAAGAAAAAAAAAAGACGAAGGACGCATACCATTACACGAGGTGACAGATGAACACTAAATCACGAAGGGCAGCAGGAAGGAATTCGTTGCACGACACCAGCGGCCGATGACACTTTTAACGTTACGATCTCAGGAAGCAACACGCCTGGTAGCTGTGAGCTAACCACAAGCTAGCAATAGATGTATGCCTTGGCTTCAACTATTTGACACCCTGAACAAGCAATGCATATCATTACTAACCAGACGCATCAATTTGTTTGAAAGACGGTGTTTTCATATAACATAGTAGTTATTCAACGTCAATTACCAAGATAATAACACACAGCTCCCACATCCACTGTTTGCTTACCAGCCTGACAGCTATCTCGTTAGCACGCTAAGTAGTAAGTTTTAGTTGGCAAGCACTGATGCGACCGCTAAGAGTCTAGGGAACGGATAACGTCAGTCAGTTTGTAATCGTCTGTATGGCTTTGTTAATTAACACATACCTTCTTTACAATGGGCAATGTATGACCTCTCAATATCACGGCTCCGCCGGTGTAAAGCCTCCCTGTAAACACGCGGGGCGACGTCGTCTCTAGTTTGTCAAATGTTCCATTTCGTTACGTTGTGGGCTGTGCGAAGAAGATAAACACTGTCTGATTGGTCGATCGTTGCTGGGTGAGGTCAATAAACAGCGTCTGATTGGTCGACCATGGCTGGGCGAGGTCGATCGCTCTTCAAAACGAAATGTCAGCAATAAATACAATTTTATGTATTTTTGGGAAATATATAGACGTTATCTAATTATTTCGGATTAGTGTTCGAGTAAATAAGTCAGCATTAATTGCGATAAAAAAGCAGGGTGTGTGTAGATGAATCATATTCGGTAACATCTCCAGTATAGATTACATCCAGCAGATAGCGACATAACACCAACTTAAATAGCAGTGGTACATATCAGTATCAGAGTATTCATCATTTTATTTTGCCAAGTATATTTGCACAACAAAAACGAAAGTGACTTCTTGCGGTTGATAAATGAATAAATGACTAAGCAATACGATGCAAGCACCAATATTAACAACATATTGAATAAGCACGATTAGGAAAAAACTAAGCAACAATAGAGACGAAGTTATTGTGAACTATAAATGATGTAGTCTGTGAAAGCCTTTGAGGAAGTGACAGGGCTAAATAGAAGAGCAGTAGCATAAATGGTCGTGATCTGCATTATTACATCTAGTAGATACGGGCCACCCTTAATCACACGCATCTACTAATACCATAATACCTACTTACACTTCATACCCCCCTAGCGCATAGTGTTTTGAATATCTAAACGGAATCCTCACTGAGTTATAATAGTAGAGCTATAGTTTATAATAGTTACACAACGTTGTTTTTTTTAAACTTCTTAATTAAAGCGCTTGCTCCAAGCCAAGCATCGACCCTTCCAGACAACACGAGTTGGCCTGCATCCATTCTCTGTATCCAATCACAGGGCAGTAAGGCGGCTGTGTGAAGGTCTATCGAGAGCAACGTAGCCTACTTCGCCACTTAATGATCTCGGATGAGGCTATGACCCTATAAGGTTTGATATGTTAGTATACTCTTCACATGTTTATTTTGTTAATGGATGGAATGGCAGTCAACACTGGAACTCTGACACCAAACTTTGGCACACATCGAGGTGAGCCGAGTGAGTGAAAACATTCGTTACGTTTGTGGGGGTTTCACCTTTCGGTTTCATCATCAGACATTATTCTTCTCGTTCCATTACCTTGTCATGTTTATTACCGTTAAGCCTCGAAATATAGACCTAACAAACGTTCGCGTTTTATTGGGCGCTGTCCGAGGTGCTGATTACAGGTGCATTTAAATTCCAAGAAGCAGGGTAAGCCTAATACACAGGCCTATATTTTTTGTAAACAATCACAAACAACGTATTGGCCTGCATAGTTTTATTTCTGTGTTGTAAAACAGACAGCGGCATATTTACCTGTTACCAGGTGATTGCCCTTGACTCGAACTACTGACGTGCCTCGATGTAGCCGAGTATCACTATACTGTAGCCTCAACAACGGCTATCAGTTACATTACACATGACGACGCATGTGTCCCTTGGGGAAGCACCGTGCACTCTTGGTCGCCCTTCATACCGTCAACCAGGCCAGCATGTAGATAAGTGAGGCGAGAGAATCAGACACCATGGATGTAGTCCTACAGATGGATCCAAGGAACAGATATGCCCGCATGCCTCACCTCTTTGCATGGCTTTGGAAGCCTCTAGAAAAAGCATTGTATCAATTTTTTCCATGTTTTTTTTGAATGCAAATACTTTTTCCTTGGCATTGTTCATCTTGGAATCTTTGTCCTGGAGATATCGAAAGTCAAATCTTCAGCCATGGACTACTTATGTTTATTGTTTGTTTATCTTTTAAAGAAGAACTGTGTTGAGGTCTACTTCCTGCACCTGGGATGATACAATTACACTATACTCGTTGCCCCAGTCCAGTCTCGTGTGCGTGAGTGGAGGCTATATTATAACATAGCTCACCGCAAGCAACCAATTACTGGAGGTTTCATCTTTCTCCCATCCGAACACCACCACCATCGCCCGCCACTGCCATCACCATCTCCACTACCGGTCGCCAACAGCAACACCACCATCACCGCCTCAACCACCACCGTTTCCATCACCACCACCCACCCACCCCCATCGTCACCTCATCCACCACCACGGCCAAAAGACCAAGACCACCACCACCACCATCATCATCATCACCACCACTACCGCCACTACACCAATAACAGGACTACATCACCCATACCACCACCACCACCACCACCACCACCACCCGTGTTCACCACCCAGGGGCCAGCTCCCAGACACAGCCAGCGTAGCCCCTTACCGAAGCCCTTGCGTCTGGATGAGTAAGGGACGGGGAGGCGGGCGCTCATCATGGCTCACTCGGCTCCCCCCTACGGCTGGAGTGGGATGGCGGCTGGAGGGGACCACACTCACCCCCTCAACGGGTGGGGAGGGGGCCAGCCAGGGGGGTCCCACACTGCCACGCGTTACATGCAGAAGAAGAAGCAGCGGCGGCGGCGGCACCGGTCGTCCTCACCCATGGGCCGAGTCATCCTCATTCACACCCCCGTGGACGGTAGGGTTCGGGACACAGCGACTCCCACCTCACTGTTTATATCAATTATAAAACATCAACAATATCAATGTCGCCGTGAATACTAACCACATACATTTTTTTACTATGGAGAAGAATATGACCAATGATAATAATGGTTTGGACTCTCTAGCACCTTGATTAAAACCCAAAGCGCTTTATGAAAAAAACAAAGAGCAAAGGACTGGCTTTATATTTTTGGAGTATCGTTTGTGTGTATCATGGCTTTGTATGCAATAAGTGTGTGTGTGTGTGTGTGTGTGTGTGTGTGTGTTTGTGTTTGTGTGTAGGTGGGGAAGACAGTGAGGACATCCACACAGTGACAGTGGATAAGAGTCCAGATGGCCGTCTGGGCTTCAGCGTCCGCGGGGGGTCCGAACACGGGCTGGGAATATTCGTCAGCAAAGTGGAGGACGACAGCTCGGCAGGTGTGCAGACTTCTCCCCCTCTGTGTCTGTCCCTCATCTTCTCTTACTCCCTTCCTTTATCTCTCTCTCCCCCCCCCCCCCTCTCTCTCTCTCTCTCTCTCTCTCTCGCTCTCTCTCTCTCTCTCTCTCTCTCTCTCTCGCTCTCTCCCTCTCCCTCTCCCTCTCCATCTGTCTCCCTCTGTCTCTATCTTCCCCTCTGTATTGCCATGTGTCTCTCTGTCTTTCTTTTTGTCTCTTTTTCTGTCTGCCCAACTGTCTGTCCTTCCCTCGCTCCCTAAGTTTGATCAAAGTGTGTTATCATATTAGGCTATCACGGCTTCTAAAGTGTCAAATCAATGCCAACTCCTCTGTATCAATGTGTCTGCTCCAGCGCTGAGGCCGGGGCTGCAGGATAGTGGTTAGATAGTGGTTCCAATCCCAGCCTGAAAGTTACTAGGTTTGATCTGAAGCTGGTGTTGAGCAATATGCCTCACACCAACACCTGCTGCTAAAAATGACTGAAAAAATGATGAAAAAATGTACATAGTAATATGTTGATGAAGCGATAAATGGCATAGAAGTAAATTTAGGCCTGGGCGATATGGCTGAAAGACATATCGAGATATCAATAATTAAAGAGATATCAATAACTATTGATCATTTTAATGACCTAAAAAGACTAGGAATTACCATGCTGGATTTAAACACATCTGTTTAACAGTTAATATGACCTTCCACTGCTCTTCATTGATAAATACTCCAATGTCGATACTACAATGAAAAGCACTCAAATATTTGGATGGTCCAGTCTCTTATTGATACATAAATTGAACATGTTTTATATTGATATTGATCAAAAGTCTATCACAATACGATAATTTAATGTTTTATTGCCCAGGCCGATAAAGAAAATACAATGAAACAACACAATGAAAATGTACAATGAAACATTACACAGTTAAGGTTGTGGTGTTGTGCGGTGTGCAGAGCAGGCTGGGCTGTGTGTGGGGGACAAGCTGGTGGAGGTGAACGGGGTGAGCATGGAGAGCATCACCATGAGCAGTGCTCTGAAGGTGCTGACCGGACACCACAGGCTGAGGATGGTGATCCGCAGAGTGGGCAAGGTGCCAGGCATCCGCTACTCCAAGGAGAAGACCACCTGGTGAGACATTGGAAAGGGGGGAGACGTCAATGCATGTTCACGGACATTGATGGCGTATTAGGACGTTTGACTTCCAGTCAAAAGGTTCTTGTTTTGAAGCCCAGTCTACCAGCAGGCATTCTATATGAAAGATGCGGCTCATTAATGAAGTTTCTGTTTTTGAAATTGCTGCACTATCAATCATGTCAACGTGTGGCATACGAATGGCCTGTTGACTAGGTCGTAGTACATGCAGTCCTTTAGCGTGTTTGTGTGTGTGTGTCTGTGTGTGTGTGTGTGTGGTATGTATGTATGTGTGTGTGTATGTGTGTGTGGTGTGTCTGTGTGTGTGTGTGTGTGTATGTGTGCGTGCGCGTGTGCGTGTCCAGGGTGGACCTGATCCACAGGAGAATGGTGGTGGAGGAGAGCGGGCGCACACCCTCCGATACAAGCTCCAACTGCTCCGCGCTGCGCAGGATCATCCACCTCTACACCACCTCTGACGACTACTGCCTGGGCTTCAACATTAGAGGGGGCAAGGAGTTCGGCCTGGGCGTCTACGTGTCAAAGTAGGAACCAGAGCTCGTCTGATTCTTGTCCACTTGTGTTCATTGTCACAGCAGCACTATGAACGTTGACGAGACACGCAGAGAGCACTGAGGCGTTAGCAGGAGTCAAGACCGTTTCATTGCTGTAGCCCTGAATCATTACAGTCATTAATGCTTTATAGGCCACATTATACCACATCCCCAGACCCTAAACCCTCAGAAGGGCGAGGGACACTCCCCGGGAAGGCAGAAGCGAGTCCCTTACTTGCTTGGGGTTGAGGAGTGCAACAGGGGCCTAATGAGCAGACAACAAAGATGATGTAATGGTAGATTAGTAGTGAGTTACAAATGTAACCGCAGGCTTGTCTGTTGATCACATTAAGAGAGATATCACATTTTCTTTGATGCTTGATCATTGCCAACTGTCCACCCTCGTCCATGTGGTGGCGTAGTGGTAGAATTGTTGGGATATGTATGTATATGAACATGAATACGTTAGGATTACCAAAGCTATTAATGCTGTGGATATCAGAATGAACCTCTTACTGACTTACTGACCTTACTGGCTGTATGTTTCATCAAGACTTGACCCTGGGGGCCTGGCCGAGCTGCATGGCATCAAGATGGGAGACCAGATCCTCGCAGCCAATGGGGTGAGCTTTGAAGACATCACCCATAGCAACGCAGTGGAGGTGTTGAAGAGCCACACCCATGTGATGCTGACCATCAGGGTACGTACACCTCAGACCTTTCCATAGGTATAATGAAGGATAACGACTTAATTGGCGAGTCTCTTTAAGTGCCCTGACACATAATGAATGCCCCGGCATGTTAAACAACACAGAGGCTTTCTTTGAATTGAGGGTGCCTAGAAAAAAACAGACAGTTGGCTACCTTCCCATGAATTTCTAATGGGTTTGTGTGGGTGTGTGTGTGTGTGTGTGTGTTTGTGTGTGTGTGTGTGTGTGTGTGTGTGTGTGTATGCATATGCATGCAGTGTTGCACCACATATCCACTTGAGACGTAGCAACTGTGTGGGTGTGTGTGTGTGTGTGTGTGTGTGTGTGTGTGTGTGTGTGCGTGTGTGTGTGTGTGCGTGTGTGTGTGTGTGTGTG
>JAOPUA010000044.1:8192980-8203283 GCA_027122455.1 Trisopterus luscus
TGGGGGGAGGGTTGGAGGGGTGGGGAGAGGAGAGGAAGAGATAGAGGGAGGGAGTGCACTCTTGCGTGGCCACGGTCTCGTACATTTTGGATGAGGTACATGGTTTCTGGAGGGCTAATGTATTGGTAATATGTCTCCTTCTGCTGTAATTTGACGTCGTGTCTCGTGATATTGGTTCAGGTTCACGCGTGTGTGCATGGGACACGCGCCCATTTGTAGTGCTTTAACCGTACTTAGAGGATTAGGTTCAGTTAAGTTCAATTATGTTTGGCTGAGGCTCGTTAGGCTAGGGTTGGGTTATAATGACTGAAGATGAATCACATGATGTTTGATTAAGTAGAGTACATTAGCCTAAAGTATAGTATACTATAGTAAAGCATACTACAGTATAGCATAGTACTGTTGAGTAAAAAGTATTACAGCAGGGGACAGGAGAGTAGAGTGTGTTAAGCCAGGGAAGTGTCTACCTAGGATAGTGTTCGGGAGATGTTCCTTCAGGTGAAATAAGTGTAAGTGAAAGTAAGTGAATAACTGAAAAGCAACAAAAGAAACTACCGCAAAAAAGCTCCCTCGTGGAACAAGGACACTGTGTGTTGGCTGAGCCATGCTAGCTGCCTGGTCCAGCGGCCCAGCCGGTGTGTGTGTGTGTGTGTGTGTGTGTGTGTGTGTTCAGCCAGGCTCTAGGCTATCTCCGACACCTCGAGTGCAGGAGGATGTGAGGCCACTAGACCCCCAGTGTTAACATACATCCTGTCTCCGCACCGGCATGCAGTAGCAGCAGCAGCACACTATCAGTCAGATACCGGTGTGTGTGTGTGCGTGTGTGCGTGTGTGCGTGTGTGTGTGTGTGAGTGTGTGTGTGTGAGTGTGTGTGTGTGTGAGTGTGTGTGTGTGCGTGTGTGTGTGTGTGCGTGTGTGTGTGTATGTCATGTGCTGGCACTAAAGCAGTTGAACGTGTTGTGATGGATGTGATACAGTTGCCAAGGTTTCTATTCATCACATATTTTTGGATGAGGATGTACATTGGCAACAGAGCAGGAAGCGTTATGAATGAAGCGCTCTGGGCTGTAAAGAGGATGTTGCAGATTAGGACCTGATTTATTTAATTCACCAAAAATTACTTTTTAAAAACAACTAAAACCCTGTGTAATCCCCACTTTAGTTAAAAGGATGTAAATCTTTTAATGGCGTGCTCACAAAGGGATGTGGCCCCATGATATTTATTTTCATGCACATTTTAACTTTTAAGTTCAATAAGTTCAAATGTGCATGTTACATATACACATGCATCCTGCTTTAAGCTTGCTTACGGAAATATTAGATTATCTAGTGAGGTTAGATAAGGACAAGGTCAGGTCGGGTTAAGTTGTGGGTTGTATCTGCGTTTGCACGAGGGACAATAAAGTATTGTTGAGTTGCTGACTCGTGATGTTCAGAGAGAGATAGATTTCATGTGAGAACAAGAAATACAAAAATACACATGGAGAAAGAGGGAGTTCACATCAACAATGATAGAAAGGGAGAGGTATGGATTCAAAGAAGTGTGTATAACAATGGCCAGCGGCTGTGTTGTGTGTGTGTGTCTTGCCAACCTTCACTGAGGGTGGAACCGTGCAGCAGGTGCATCCTCTCTCTGCACCGATGACATCACAGGAAGTTCCTCTCCTCGGGGTTCCAATCACGGCCATTACGCTGTCCTCATCTTGGAGGACAATGGGTGTGTGTGTGTTCTGTGTGTGTGTGTGTGTGTGTGTGTGTGTGTGTGTGTGTGTGTATGTGTGTGCGTGTGTGTGTCCATGTGTGTGTGTCTGTGTGCATAAGTTTTAGGCCCTGACAAAACGACAGGTTGCACCTGGTCTGTCCCCCCAAGGGTACTAACCCACCCAGCACACCCGACTCTTCCTGGGCACGCCTTTGGTCACGTACGTGCCGAACAACAAGCTTAGGAACCTCCCAGGCTGGGTTCACATAAAGATGGGTTCAGACCCAGTATCTGTAGATTAAATCTGTAGTTTTGAGAGTCCCATGGGGACCACCAGCTCTTCGCTCTCATCAACTTTTGGCGAGATCCAGAGTCCCGCCGTCGACGTGGATTACTATGACTGGCTTTCTAAAAGGTTTCCTCGCCGTCCCGTATCCAACAGTCGGAGCAAAGAGCCAAAGGCTTAGCGCATAAGAGCCTAAGAACAGAGCTAAGCAAAAGAAGACCCCTTCTGCCTCTTTTTCCAGGGTTATTATTCTGTCCAACATGCAAAAATTAGAAAGCCGTCAAAGAACAAAGTTTGCCTGAATGCACGAGTGCGCATGTGTGTCAGAGCATGCGGGTATTTTCTTCCATCTACCTTGCCTTGTGCTGAAGGGGGAGTGTTACACAGAGCTTTAGTGATGGCCTTCCAAGGAGATATATTCATGGGATCAGAGAGGCCCAAGTCTCCCAAGCGTACGCCTGATTCCTGCTGGGGTGCAGTCCCAACAGACTTATGTGAACTGGCCTGATTCTGGAGACATTCTGGAAAGAGGGACCCCTGGCTTGAATAATGACCGACACGGGAAAGAAGCAGGATGGCATAGTGCAATAGGCTTACAACTACATAGTCCATTTACATTTAGATGAATGTATTACTTTTATTACTTTATTTTTACTATCTCTATCTGTGTGTGTGTCTGTGTGTGTATGTGTCTCCCTCTATGAGTGTGTCTCTGCGCATGTCTGTGTGCATCTGTATGTGTGTGTGCGTGTGTGTGTGCGTGTGTGTGTATGTGTGTGTGTTTGTGTCTCTCTCTCCCTGAAGGCTGGGTATGAGCTGGTGTCAGTAGACGGCGAGTCGCTGCAGCACGTCACTCACCAGCACGCCGTGGACGCCATCCGCCGCAACTTTGGCCACCACGGCAGGAACGCCATGGTGTTTGTCGTCAAGGTCCCCAGGAACAAGAGCCTGCACGGTGGGG
This sequence comes from Trisopterus luscus, assembly GCA_027122455.1. Classification (NCBI taxonomy): domain Eukaryota; kingdom Metazoa; phylum Chordata; class Actinopteri; order Gadiformes; family Gadidae; genus Trisopterus; species Trisopterus luscus. Next base: position 8,195,930 of record JAOPUA010000044.1, read on the forward strand.
GGGGGGGGCCCGCGGCCCTGCAGACTGACCCCTTCCCGGGGGAGAGGGCCGGCCCTGCCAGCCTCACAGCAGAACCACAGTTCGGGGGGGGTGAAGGACAGCCCGGTGTTCCACGCTTGAAGCAGAGCGATGATCTCATGCTTTGAATACCCTGCTACCCTCGGGATGGAACCGTCTGATCTCCCTCCCGTCGAGTGGTGTTGGCGGGAGAGGAGATCCAATCATAGCGGAGGAGACCGGAACGGTCGTCATGGATGCGGGGATAGGATGCGTGTCTCTATAAGGGAGTGGATCTCTAAGACAGTGAGGAGCAGAAGATGTTTGTCAGAGAACATGTGACCCCTCAGATCATATCTGGTATGAAACAATATCATTATATACTATCATGTTGTGGTATACAAATTGTATGTATTTCACTTTTATAAGATTTGTTTATTTTGTACCCAGTATAAAAAATTACACGTAAAAAAATCAAAAGAAGAGAATCTTCTTGAAGGAAATGCCTTTTTTATATTGAATTTCTTCAAAAGCAAAATGCAAAAAATCCTACAGTAAAACAAAAACCATGCGATCAATGCATTTTTACCTCTGCTTTTCCCAGGGTTTATAAGGTTCGCTGGTTTAATTCAGGACACGTGCGCAGTGTGCACGTCTCAGCATGGTCATCAGATTCAGTCTGACACAGATTACCCCTACAACCCCCCCCCCGCTTTCTGACAACTTTATGAGATTTATAGATTCATTTATATATAGATTCATATATATATTTATAGATTATCCCCTCCCGAGTGATGTCAAAATGCCATGGCGAGGGAATTATGAAGTATAACAAACTGCTGGTCTTTATTTATTTTTTGCAGTTTTTTTGGGAGAGCGGTTGGTTTCTGCAGCTGTCCTCTGTAGAAGAGTGGTGACAGCCTCCTGGTGACTGATCTTGTGTCGACACAGGGCTGGGAAACTGAACATGGAAAACAAAATCTCGGCAGAGTTAGGCACATTGTGAGGACTTGACATTAGTACGTAAGATATTATTATTATAATGCCCAGTGCCTTACATTCACCATAGGATGCAGTGCTTCATTTTGGTGATAGACTGCAGTTAAAGCCGAAGTTGTGTTTTGGGTGTTATGATTTATGTTATAGAACAGTATATTTACGGATGACAAGGATGCCACTTTAAGGTGATACAATTTGTTCTTTTAATTAAAAACACAGTCATTTGTACAATAAATTTACACATAAAAATATACACAGGCGACTACACACTCTATGGATTAATGACGACATGACGGACCCAAACACAAAAAAAGACACAAACAATAAGAAACGAACAACAACACAAGTAAAAAATAGTGTTAAACTTGCTTTGGTCTAGTCACAGTGGCTAAATAAGCAATAGATACTTTGTCTTAATAGAAGACAATGTCACTCTGTTATACGGTTTAGTGCCTCGTATATTTACACCAAGAAAAACGGTAATGTGATTATGAGTAGAGAAAGATATGAGAGTGATGCACACAGCGGTGATGGTTCATCTGATGATGTTGAATATGTGCTTGTTGACGATGGTCCTTTTACGGCCTATCTCGGTTTGTTTGTTCGTACACAGCAGAATACCGTAGCCAAAAATTTAACTTGTTCCAGCCAAAAGGGTGATGTCCCATGAAATGTCAGTTCTGACAAACCCAGTGGGCCACAGTGAATAATACACCAATGTCAAGCTAATGCCTTTGCTAGTACGATGACATTTTTAGGTAAAGACATTGCATAACCCATTATGGTTAAGATTGTGGAGGAGGGTTGTTATGAATGAACTTGAAAATACCTTCGGTTTTCAATCTGAGTTCATGAAACTTGTTGATACAATTTCCGAATTTCCGAAATAGATTGGAGCGATTCTGGCCGTTACTTCAGCAGGAAACCCATTTGAAACCCCCCATTACAATGCATTGCTAAGATAACGAATATCGACAATAACCAGGGATGAGGTGGAGATTGAGTGATGTGTGAAAATCAAACGATAGATTGGTCGAAATGGAGGGAAGACAGTTTACTGATCAATCATAGGGTCAAGATCAAGGTCATGATCACCAAAAAAGGTCTTCCCTGATTGGACGAGACTTGGTGTAATCGTGTCCCTCTGTGTATAATGTAAACATTCTGCTAAGATGTCCTCTTCCATTTCACCCTGATCCATTGATAAATCAGATCATGTGATATCGATATAGAAGTCTTTATATTCTGCATATTAAACCCACTGACAAAATATCTTTAGGTGCTTATTATAAGAAAATATATACATCATTATCTTTATTATATAGATTTTATATTTCTCTATTATTTTGTTGATATAGACTCTGCATTTGTAAAATAAAAGATAACCGTTGTGTTTTATATATATATATATCAATATATAGCAATATTTTTCTTTTATATCAATACGTGCCGTTCTCAGTGTTGGACAGAGCCCTGCATATGCTCTTGTTCTCCCAAGTCTATAGATTCTAACCGGTAACGTGTTTCCCATTGGTTAAGCTGTCGCTCCGATGAAACCTTGTCCAATAGATAATAACAAGAGTAGCAATCATCACAGCTACTCTATAAGCCAAGTCCTAGCGTGTCATTTTAAGAGACCAAACTCAAACAGCTTTCTCCTAGTTGTGGAAAGAAACGCACAAAGAGCATGCAGTCATGCCGCTGTTGCTACCTCTGTACATCAGTCAGTCAACGCTATGGTCGTAGTAATGGTCGAGGTCTGAGGAGAGCGCTATTTGGTGTTTGTCCCTAACAAGTGCAAAATAAACAGCACTGAGAAGGATGGAAGGGGAGGGGGGGGTCCCATGATGTCATGTGACCAATGTTTACATCCTGCTTTTTCTTTCTCTGCTGCAAAAAAGGAAGGTTTGAGTTGCATTGAACATGGAACTAAACTCCTGTGAAATTACCTCCACTCCTTATGAGTGTTTAGTAGAGAGAGGAGAGAGAGGAGAGATAAGCAGACCGGAAGAGAGGAGAATGTGGGAACAAGAGGGGGGAGAGAGTTAGACCGAGAGGATGATGGAGCGTTAAAAAAAGAGAGAGAGGTAGGGAGAGACAGAGGGAGTTCTAGTTGAACTGTGTTAATACCAACCATGCTTCCCCTCCGCCGCCCCCCACATACATATTTGAAAAATGTAAATGTTTATACAAAAAAGCGACCACTTTGCAGTTTGAGTTTTTGACATGCGGGCCGAGTGCGATAGTGGTTAACTGTTGGTGGTCTGGATCTGGTCGGACGTAGTGTGAACATTTGGTTTTCTGTCTTCACGGCGGTTCAACAAATGACAGAACAGAAGGTCTGAGTGTAAGCAAAACCCAGAGCCAAAGTCAAATGTGGTCACGGAAGGCTTCTAGACGTCTCTTTCAGCCGTAAGAAAAAAGGAAGGAAGTCGCATAAGTAACCCGAAAAAAGAGCCAGGACATTTGTGCAAAACAAAACCCAGATAATCCTCGGTGAACTGATTTTTGTTTTCCTGTTGCCGCGGGTGACCACTTGTTTAACTGCATTTCTCTGGAGTGACAGAAGTCCCAAATACATTCCATTGGAAACACTCACTGCAGCGACGAGACTTCCTCAAGTCCTATGAAGTCTTTTGAACTGTTTCCTTGATTTATATTCAAAGGTATCCACTTGGCCTTGAGGCTTGACACAAACAGGTGAGCTGAAAATAGTATGAATATATAACAAGATATTGCATATTTGGTGTTGGTTTTCCCTTTTATAAGTCTAGTGGTGTAGCCTACAGCCGTCTTGCCGACGAATCATAACAGGGACAACAATGCTAACGTCGACCACATGGCTGTTCGTGTGATGCTACCAGCTAGCTAAGTGTGTGCTAGAGGCTAACTGTTTGTTAGCCTTGTGTGCTACTTCGAGAAGTCCTGATCGTTGTGTGCAAGTCTATGGTCACCTTCTTTTTAGTTTTTTTGCTACTGCTGTTTTAAATACCCTGATTTGTATGAAGTTCCAAAAACAACAAAAATATCATGCTATTCTCTTGGGTTGGTGAAGAGATCCTGTGCTGCTGGTGTCGGGTTAAAAGACCCAGGACCCATAACGTGAGCTCCGGAGGCGATAGAAACGTGTTCAGCATAGTATCTGATAATCCAAAGGTGTAGGAGGTCGACCACTCCTGGTCTCCATCAGATGCTGCCTCCAGTCAGGGGGGGAGAGGGAGCAAAGACCCAGCCTGAACGGGTGTCACGTCCTTGGGGGAGAGAGGGGGGGGCAGGTTCGGTGGTGGGTTATACATCTGTGATTGGGTTATATCCTTGGTTCGCAATGGAGGACCTTGATTATAGGAGTGCTGGTGCTGTGGACTGCTCGGCATCCCGTGTAGGAGGGTCTTACGGGGGGGGGGGGGATGGGTTATATCTCGGTGGCGGTGATCTCCTCGAAGTGGATGTCGCTGCTGCCATTGTGGTGCTCGTAGCGGCCCCCGTCGCGGCTCTCCAGCTCCAGGCTGAGCTCCCTCATGGTCCGCTCCAGGTCCCGGTTCCTCCGGTACATCTGGATGTAGTTCTGCTGCAGCTGCTTCTGGTAGCGGATCACCTTCTCCTTCTCCTCCTGCCACACCCTCCTCTCATCCTCAAAGCCGGACAGCTGCTCCTCCCCGGTCCGCCTCTCATACAACAGCTCCCCCTTCAGCCTCTCCACCTGGACAAGAGAGAGATCACTTTAGACACCCTGCCTCAGTTAACACACACACACGCACACACACACGCACACACACACACACAAACACTTTTTTCCCCTGAAATGGAGAAGCAGGAACACACCATTAACTTCATTTGGATGAAGATCTGCTAAATGTCTCACTGTAAGTGTATTTCTATAGCCCCTTTCAACACAGAGCAGGCACTAAAGGCACATCTGCTTAGACAGTACGTAAGTAGGGTTTATCATTTTGTCCCTTTCATCCATAGTGACTTCATATACATTGTCACACGCTCAATGATGCCTACAAGTTGGGCAGGGGGACAATGGCAGTCAAACCCACAACCTTTTAGGGAAGCTAGGGAGTCGAACCCCCTCAGCCAGCTACAGCACCATAAACAGAACCATAACTAGGACAAATAGAAGCACCCAGAACAGATCCTGAGTCATGTACCTGCTGCCGGAGCCCGATCACCGTCTCGGCATTCTGCCTCTGAGCCTTGGACTCATCGCTCTCCCCGCCCCACGCCAGGCGGCTGTCTTCCACCTCGCGGTACATCGAGGGACTGGGGCCCCCCCGCCCCGGCCCGCCCCTGCTGCTGCCGCCGCCGCCCCCTCCGCCGCCGTACTGCAGGGACATGCTCCCACCCGATTGGCCCTTCATGACCGGCGGTCCGCCGTGATTGGTCAGGGCGTCGCAGAGGCGGGCCATCTCGTCCTCCAGGCGGCCCATCTTCTCGCGGAGCAGCTCGGCCTCGCTCTTGCGCCGCTGCAGCTCGTTCTCGCACACCTCCAGCTCCAGGTTGCGCGTGCGCACGGCGGCCTGGGCCTCCTGCGCGCGCATCTGGCTGGCCTGCAGCTCGGACCGGGCCTCCCGGAGCTGAGCCTTCAGCACCACGATGTCCCCGGCCTTCTGGCTCAGCTCCGACTGGAGCTCCTTCAGCTGCTGCTTCAGCAGGCTGATCTCTCCCGACTTCTGACACACCTGGGGGAGGGGGGGGGGAAAGGGCAGAGGGTTGGGGTTCACTGACTGGACCACACCTTGAGTTGCATTCACCGTGATTCTATGGATTAGGTTGGGCTCGGATCGGTTTGGACCTCTGGTGTTGAGGATAGAGATACTGATACCATACTGAAAGTTGGATTCAAAGTATCTTCATTTAAAACCATCGCTCACATGTGTTTTTAAATGCCAGAGAAGCCATGTATTATTGATGGATACACATCGGTATCAAGTACACCTAAAAAGGAAAGACCCTATTCGTTGCGCATCAATACATTTTTTTGTTGTTATGTACAACACATAACGTGTTGCTCAAGCCTTACAATTCCTCACACCTGCACATCATGAAAACACCCTAAGATAACAGGGCTTGTGATGTACAGTGTGTAAACCATGCCCGCCACCCACCTCCCACTTGGTCTCCTCAAGGCGCGGTCCCAGCTGGGTCTGCTCCCTCTGGATGCTGGCACACCTCCTCTCCAGGCTCTCTCTGTCCTGCAGGAGAGCAGAGAAGTCCTCCTGCAGCTTCTTCTTCTCCTGCTGCAGCTGGAACACCTGAGACCACACAGAAATAGCCACCAGGGTCAGAAACACTGTTTTACTGTCAAGGTAGATTTCACGATTTCAGTGTTTAGCTGTGGTGTATCGATGTGGAAAATACATTCTACATTTTTTTTAAGAAATAATATATGATCGAAACAAAATGAAGTACAACAGCGGGGGAGACAACTGAACTGCCTTAACTGTATCATCCAGCAAATGTCAACTTACCAGCAACACCTCAATATTAGGAAAATGTATATTTGAACTGTGCACACTGTGTGTCCCGTCGCTCCACCACAGGAGCGAAATAACTAACCTTAAGCGCTGGCCTTAAATGTATTATCTATCTATTCGAATGGGCTTTAAATGCCTTTATGGACAGAGGAGTCAGCCGGGAAAGTGGGTTCAACGAGAGAAGCAAGGGCACGACCCTGGGTGTTGATCGAACCCCGGGCGCCACCAGGTGTGAGGCCTAAGTGGTGAGCGTGCTAGTGCGTTTGTAAATCGTTTTACCAGTCTTATCCTGGCTCGACTCCACAGTAAAGTGGCATTTTACCTGCAGCTGCAGCACCTGCTGGGCTCTCTGGGCCTTCTGGGAGGCCTGCTTCATCTTGGCTGAGCAGCTCAGCCTCAGCTCCTCCATGTCCCGCTCACAGCGCCGCTGCTTCTCCTCGTACACCTGCACGGGGGGCGGGGGTGGGGGGGGCAGAGGTCAGAGGTCAGGGGTCAGGCAGCATGCATTACGTACTTCATAGCAAACATTGTTCATACCACGAGTCTAAATGAATGAGAAACACAAATGAATCACTTTACCTGGCATATGGCCGCCTCGTTCTCGTCCAGGTTGTCGCGGAGCTGCAGTAGCTCCAGGTCCCGCTCCCTCAGCTTGTCCTCCAGCTCCCGCACCACGCCCTCGTAGCCCCCCACGGCGGGCGGCGAGTGGCTGCATGAGCCGCTGTCCGACAGGGGCTGGCCGCGCCCGCTCAGCGACCCCGACCCCGAGCTCTTGCCGGAGGAAGAGCGCCCGCTGTCCGAGTTGCTGTGGCCGTGGCTGTTCCCGCCCCCCATGGCGCTCACAGTGGCGGCGGTGGCGGTGGTGGCAGTGGCGGCGG
>JAOPUA010000044.1:8526486-8539900 GCA_027122455.1 Trisopterus luscus
TGTGTGTGTGTGTGTGTGTGTGTGTGTGTGTGTGTGTGTGTGTGTGTGTGTGTGTGTGTGTGTGTGTGTGTGCACGCATCATCATTAAAGTGATGTTAAAGGTGCCATTTAAGTCACTGTCTCATCCCCGCTGGTAGTGATGGCTGACTCTCCCGCTCTCAACGAGTGGGCTGGCAGGGCTGGTTAATGCTCGCCTCCGTGCTCCCAGCCACTCTCCCTTGTTGTCACCATGTCCTCACCCTGCCTCATTCCATCTCGCTCGCGTTCTCTTTCTCTTTCTATCTTTTTCTCTTTCTTTTTCTCTTTCTCTCTCTCGCTTTTACTCCTTTTCTCTCTTTTTTTTTTCCCCCTCCCTCGCTTTTTCTCTCACTATGGATTGACTGTGAGTCATGACACACTAGCTCCTCTGTGTGAATGTCAGAGAATACAAGTGATGACTGTTGAGGATAAAGCCCGGATTTCATGGGGAACAATTTGATATCAGTCGTTCTCTCTGGTTTCTGTTTATTGTACTTAAATGAACTGAACTGAAGACTTTTAACGTTTCAAAAGCCTCACAGGGTTTACTGTGCCTTTTGGTTTGATTCATTGTATTTCTAGAATTGATATACATATTCATGTTTTTATTATTCATCTATGCACAATAAATATGTATAATAAATGAATTGGTGTATAAATGTTTCTCTGTTTACGTGTGTTTTTACCCCAGCCACCGGCATCACGTCCTGCACGACCAGGAAGTGGACCGGCGTTTCTGCGTTCCAATGAACCACCTGTGGTCCGACCAGGCCCCCTACACTGTCTGCAACAGCTCCCTGTCAGAGTACGGGGTCCTGGGTTAGTGTTGGAACCACCGGAGAACCTATAAAGCCATGTACTTCATATCTCATGTGTTCATGTGTTCCTAATTCAGTCAGGAATATACTTCTACTTTCCCCGGTCTTGATTGACATACTCAAAATTGGAGTAGCTAAAGCAATAAGAATAAGAATTGCTTTTTTTTTTATAGTTTTTAGGCTTGTTTAAGTTTCACTAATACTGGCATCTTTTTAAGATGCACATTTTCAGATTTCTCAACATTATTAGGTGTTTTTTTATCTAACTCAAGCAAATGAAGACATTTGTAATGATCAAGGCTAAGCTAGCTTAGATATATATTAATGTTACACAACAGCATCTGAAGTAGTAACAACTGCAACGATGAAGTTAAAAATAAATAAATTAAGTTATATATATCTTCAACTAGTAAGTTAAAACATGTTTTGGGCCAGACGGCAATTCAGCCAATGAGGGCAGAGGGGCGGTGGCCTGAGCCACCATAGCCACGCCTCTGTGCACGTGTCTGACCCGGCTGTCGGTCACAGGGTTCGAGCTGGGCTTCGCCATGGCCAGCCCCAACGCTCTGGTCCTGTGGGAGGCTCAGTTTGGGGACTTCCACAACACGGCCCAGTGCATCATAGACCAGTTCATAAGCCCGGGACAGGCCAAGTGGGTCCGCAACAACGGCATCGTCCTGCTGCTGCCGCACGGCATGGAGGGGATGGTAAGGGGCCGAGGACAAACAAACCCCAGGGTCTGAAATGAACATTATCCTCCCTCTCCCCCACAATGCATTACCTGCTCCTTCTGATTACTCTCCGACATCGTTCACAAATGATTGATTTACCAGTATCTATTTCAACAACGATTGGTATAATATATATATATATATATATATATATATATACTGTATATATAGAATATGTATATATATTTCATCATCATTTGTTAGACGGGTTGCCTGGGAACCAGACGAATATGAACTTGTGTTTTATTCTCTAGTGCATATTCGTCTGACCCCCGTTTATAGAAATCTATTATAGGGCGGGGTTGATACAATGACAATTCGGTTGATCATTTGACAGGATATATGCAGAACCTGAACGTAGACCGTAACCGACCGTTCAACTGATGGTCTCTGGTGTTGTTAACGGTATTCTCCTCCTTACGCCCACCCAGGGTCCAGAGCATTCGTCGGCCAGACCGGAGCGCTTCCTGCAAATGAGCAAGGACGACCCCGACCGCTTCCCTGTACGTTTGTTAGAAACCAACGCATGAAAGTAACCAGAGCTCAATGCATTCATCCACTGGGGTCAAAGCTGTGCTCATTGAACCGATGATGCAACGGCATCAACCTAGCTCAACGGACTCAACTGTTCCATTTCGTTCATGCACGTGCAAGACCACAATCGTCTGCTGATTCAATGGGGTCAACCTAGTTTCTTTTATTTAACCGTTAATGCCGTGTAAGAGTTTTATTTATTTACTAGACCACAAATGTCTCCTGATTTGGCTTTAATCGTTCACAACATGTGAACTGCTCACTGGATGCAATGCTGTGTTTGGTCCATTGTTGGCACCTATGAGTATTTCCACGCCCGGCTCCCAGGGGGTGATTGGGGGTGAGTGGGTAGTGTCGACCAATAGATGACCAAACTCTGACTATAGGTCTCGGCATTATCCCGGTGGATTAGTTTCACAAATGGGATATTGATCCAGCAGTTAGTGGGAGCACACTAGGATTAACCCCCATGCCCGCGTCCGTTTGGTGCACATCATGACTGTGTGTGTGTATCTCTCAACACATACCGAAAGTAATACCAAATTGTTTTATTTCCATTGCGGTATTAATGGTTATAAATATGTATTATGGTATAAATAGTTGTGTGTGTATATAAACATGCCATAATTGAATTAATTGAACTATTATTAAAAATAATATGTACATTTTATCCATAATAAAATGTGAACACACACCCTCAGTTGGTCAGGGTTACAAGTCCCATCAAATCAAGTATTGTGTGTCAAAGTTTTTGTTTTGATTCTTGCATGAAGGAGTTCAGCGGAGACTTTGAGGTCCACCAGCTGTTTGACTGTAACTGGGTGGTGGTGAACTGCTCCACGCCGGCCAACTTCTGCCACATGCTGAGGAGGCAGGTCCTGCTGCCCTTCAGGAAGCCGGTAAGGAGCTCACCGGCTCGTTTCACTCATCCTTGTTTTCATTTTACCTATTTTAATTTTCAATATCAGAATCAGAATCTCTCTGTAGTCATTGCACATGGTGCGAAATTGAAATGCCATCCAGACACTGCGATTCACAACAACTTTAAAATATAGAAGAAAGGTAAAAAATATATGTATAACAAATAAAGAGAAAATATGCAAATAACAAAGAAAAAAATACAGATAAATAAGAATAGCAGCTGGGATAAATGGCATTGCAGAATAGTGTTGTCCAGGTTTTTTTTGTTGTTTGGTTTGGGCGGTTGGGCATCTCACCACAATTCTCCTCCTAATTGTTTCAGAAAGTTGTTTTTAAAAGTTGCCATAGAGTACACATTTTCAACTACTCTCTTTCTCTGGTCACAGTCAGTGTGTAAAGCGTTCCCCTGTTGTATCTGAATGCAGCGCTTTGCGGAGCGTGAGAAAATGTCTTCCTGAGCAAATTAGCGAGAGGAGTCAATGGGGGATATTATTGTTTGTTTTTCTACGAGAGAGAATCCGAAACTACGGTTGGTTGAGCAGCAAAGTGGGTTTATTTATTTTTTTGAGGGTTAACAAAAAAAGTGTTTTCCCCAGTGTAGAAGTGTATGCCGTATAGGAGGCGACAAAGAAGCGAGGAAAAGAAAGCAAGAAAGTTTTTCTCCCATCTCTTGGGTTTTTTTCCCTCGCAAAATCACACAGCACACAAAATCATTCTGTTGAATCAAACTTAAAGTACTGTTCCAACTTCCACAGTTGATCGTTTTCACCCCCAAGTCCCTGCTGAGACTCCCCGATGCCAGGTCAAGTTTTGATGAGCTCTCTAAAGGTACTGGTTTTTCCACGTTAATCTTGTTTACTACACAAAGGATGTGGTTGTTTCAATTATGTAGCCTGTACCATCAGTAATGTGGCCTGTACTATCTGTAATGTAGCCTGTACTATCTGTAATTTAGCCTGTACCTGTACTCTCTGTAATGTAGCATGTCTTATCTTCAAACCCTGATAAAATGACGGTATTAATCTGTTCACTGCGTCCAGGGACCAGGTTTAAGAGGCTGATTCCCAACGAGGGCCCAGCGAGTGAAAACCCCCAGCAGGTGAAGCGTGTGATCTTCTGCACCGGGAAAGTGTACTATGAACTGGCCCGGGAGAGGAAAGTCCTCAACCTGGAGGGAGAGGTGGCCCTCATCCGACTGGAACAGGTGTTTAAATAGCTCTTCTCCTACTGTGTACTCTGGACCTTGTTCACCTAGTGGCCATATCGGTTAATAGTGGGGGAAACCGCGGGGAACTCGATGCGTTGTTTTTAGTTCTGCATTTAATTTCCCCCACCCAGTGTGCTTGCAAATGGTGTATCGCATGATTGTGTCCATTTGTTCCAGTTATAACCCCAACGCTTAAGAAAGACAGAAACCCGGATTGTTCTTCACTGGTGGCGCTGCCGTTTGGGTTCCAGATCTCTCCGTTCCCCTTTGACCTGGTGAGGGCCGAGGTGGAGCGCTTCTCCAACGCCGAGCTGGTCTGGTGCCAGGAGGAACACAAGAACATGGGTTACTATGACTACGTCCGGCCGCGCATCCTCACCGTGGTGGCCAATCAGAAACCGATTTGGTGAGTCATTTGCCTGTCTATCACCACTTCGAAAAATAAAAAAAAGTTCAACGTTTTCATCACCCCTGCGATGCGATTGGCCCAAAATTCGAGGTAGGACGGTTCCGTTTGGTGCCAGGGTGACATGTGACCTCGTTGTTGACCTTCAGGTACGTGGGTCGCGACCCGGCGGCGGCGCCCGCCACGGGCAACAAGGCCACACACCTCAACGAGCTGAGGAGGTTCATGGACGCCGCGTTCAACCTCAGCGTCTTCCAGGGCAGGAAGTTCTAGGGGAAGCTCCGGGAGAAGAAGGGGGAGGAGCCATGGGGGGGGCGGGGTTGGGGGGGGCGGACCTCACAGCGAACTGCGCTTTGGTTTATCACAGCACTTTGATGGGTTAGTTAGTGGATGTTTATGCAGCACTTTATAATGATTCAGGCGATGCACCACATGAAAAAAAAAGAAAAGTATAATTATGGGAATGCCCCTTTATTCGATCCCTTATGTTTTTTCTTTCATGTGGTTTATTCCTTTAACTTCCTGCCACTTTCCTTCAAATAACCTTTTCTCATTGTAGAACGTTTCTGCAAGTCCCCTAGATGACACTTTAGCCACGCACACAACGCCTCGATGTTGAGCCTTTAGATATCCTAATTGTAAAAGTGTCGTGTTTGCTGTTGTGTAGATAGACCGATAGCGGTAGCAGCTACAAAATGCAAAAAACCGGGACCCCGGTCTCCGTTGTGTCTCTCCGCACAGCCGTCCAGAATGAAGTTGGGAATGAATGAAGACACGTTTTTTAAACGCCAAGCATGTTTCCTGCTTGAGTGTATGTGTGTGTCTTTACTTTGTTATCCTAGTCTAATCTGATTGTTGAATGAGCGTTGAATTGAGTCACACTTGTCTACACCGGGAGACAGCAGCCAGCTGGCGGGGACAGATGGACACATGGTGTCTGTATGTCCATGTATGTCTGTGTGTCACATTTTTAGACGGTTGTCATGTCAGAAAATCCTGAGAGCACGGAGCGTTGTGCCGACCGGAGCTTATCAAAATGGCGGCCGTCTCTTGTCAAGCTGAACCTCAGCACTGCGAATGAACAGAAGCACAAACCATTTAGTTTTCATATTCACATTTCATGTATGAATATGAAAATAAATCATATTTTTGTAGTTGCTTAAAAACAATCAGTTTATTGCATTTTAAAGGTCAAGAAAATGGTTGACATTGTTGTATAAATAAGATGGAAAGTATGGAATAAGAAATATAGATATAATTATTATTATTATTATATATATTTTGTAGTCATATTGAAGGACAACTTTGAAAACCACAATAAATGCTGAAAGACATTGCATGTGTGTGATGACCTTTTATTTGTGTAGGTCTATAATAAAACATACTTTACTTTAGAAGATTTAATTACGTATGGTCTTGATTCCCAAATCTGATCGCAACACTATCAGTAAGCATTTTCCACAGCGATGACGGCTTCCTGGCAAAGAGGATCCAGTTTCCCGTCTCCACCTTTTGAAGTGAGGAAAAATAGTTAATACAAACTATTGTTATTAACATTAATAACTAAAGTCAATGCAAACAATTTAGTTCTGCATTACATTCTTTCTTAAATGTTTCATAAATGCAATCACTCCGCGATTATTCTCTTAATTGATATGTTTGATCTTAATTGTCCACACGTAGGCCTGATACCCATGATTGATTGTGAGTCATGTTGCAGGACGTGGTAACATGAGGGCCTACCATAGACTGTAAAGGGGCCTACAGCCTATGAACTCACCGAACTGCAGGTCCTTTACGCAGCAGGTGAACACGCGCTCCCCGTGCACCACGAGCTCCACCGTGTTCCAGTCTCCGCTCTCCTCGAGGACGCAGCGATGCCCGCGCGCTACAAGGGAACCTTTTGTGAGACTTGTCAGTTAGTTGGAATACGAGGGTATTTATTGGGCTCACTATTCTACTATCTAACGCGTTGATCGCGCAGCGCTTTTACTTGTAAATACCTACACTGTAGTCCTTCTAGACGGAACGTGCGATATGCCACCAGTCCACATGACTCGTACGGTCCGTAGCGCACGAAAACGGTTGCATTTCTAGGCATTTATTCGGTTGGATGGCTTGTTTTTTTTCAAACATTCGCGTCTCCAAGGAAGTGAGCGGACGTCGTTGGCCCGCTGACGTCACCGTGCAGCTGGTACCAGCGTGGTCACCGGGAGCCTGTTGAGTTTAGTTTTACCCACGGCTTAAACTTGTCTCTATCAAACGGCTTCGATTATGGATTGTAGAATCAAGCCCCTCCATCATTCATGAGTAACACAAAGTAGGCTTTAATCTTGCATCGCATTTCAGAATGAATCATCTTTCTGATCCCAGGTAGAGACCACGCACTCCACCTGCTTGCATGTGGTCTCACTAATCCTTCAGTGAATTATCCAGAAATTATTCCGATGATTTTATTGCTTTTTGTTTCACAACAGTTCAGATTAACAGTAATAATCGGGTACAATCAAACATACATCGAAACATGTTAAATCTTTTTAGTTTAGACAATATAGACAACAATACTTCACTTTTATATTTTATTCTGTAAAAGCAACGCCATATAAAAATAAATAAAATAAGTCCCTTTTTTGTTTTGACAATAAATAAACAAATATGTATTGTCCTCATATATTAACAATATATTATCTTTTTTAATTCAGACTATACTTTTTTTATATATCTATGTAGACTATAGCATATGCATATATTTTAACGTGTAGTGCAACAGTAAATTCGACCTTTAGATAGCTCTATAAAAGCCTTCACATCACTCACATTGACACATATCAGTTTTGTCAACATCACAGGCAATGGTCACATGGTCACTTGTACACATAAAGGTTTGAATCTGCGGGTGTTGGCTAATACTGAGACAACCACTCTGCTAACATACGAACCCACAGATAGCCCAGTTTGGCATTTCTATTCCCCATGTTTTTTACACAGTAAGTGATCCTGCACATACATGTAATAACACATTACAACCAAAAAGAAAATAAATAATAACTTACTTCCATAAATAAATAAGGCATACATTAATCCGTCACTTGAATTGTCATTAATATATTATTAACAATGATTTCTTACAAATTTTATTTTGTTCTGTTGGGTAGCCAAACGCCAAACACATCCATATCACACAAGCAGCCGAAGAGTAACATGTTATAGCACAGATGAACTTGACACATATCCTTTCTTTTTTCTATAATATTTAAATATTCACTATTTTTGACCAATAGCCGCAGCTTCCATCCTGCGGTTAGTCAACGTCTGTATATGGTACTCTGTGTTTTATTTGGTGGAATGATTGCATAACACGTACATAACTAAGATTTGCCAACAGTGGTCAAATAACTCATCCTGGGAAAACCTATTTGAGGGAGGGGGGGGGGGGACATTGCACTTAACCCACTGTGCACGCCTTCATAGGCATTATATATTGCCCTGGTGTGCATAATAAATTGTCACACCACTGCTTGCTAGCATTTCATGTCTCAGGAACTTTCATCTTTTAAAGCGGTTAACCAGCGACTGTGCAACATAGTATTTCAACATTGTTCTAGTGGTTTCACTGCCTCACCATCAAGGTGCATCTGTATGAAATGGTGGTCTTAAACCTTGTTTGGTTGGCACTGTGCAGGGGGTCTTGGGAGGACAGGACTTGTTTTACTTGTTTACTTTTCATTCTTGACCGACGTTGAAAGGAGCAGAAATCGTCCTGTGATGTCATCATTTGGCCACCAATTGAACCGTCTTAAAGTAGTTATGCAGTCACATTACAACAGGGTGGGGGGGGGGTCCACAATGTCTGCAATGGTGTCCTCTGGTATTATACCGTACACTACAGTGGTCTGGTTTCCAGTAACACCTGGGGAGGAGGCAGACTTTAGAATCAAACCTGAATGCTGGAGAGAAAATTGGATTTAATGCTTTGGTGGTACTACTGCTGGAGAGGAGTTGGCAGCATTGACTGCTGATGCTTTGGGTTCTAAGACAGTTTCGTAACGACAAGGAAAGTGCAACACATTCGACTCAAGCTAATTTCAAAGATTGCTTTCCAGAAGATCTGTTAGGAGAGGGTTTGGCTCATTCCTAATGATTATATATTCTAACTTGTATTAATATCCTACAAACAGATGCTTAGCAAGATGTACATAATTGTGGAGTTGTTATATGGGGGAAAAAGGCTCTTGGTAATGGGAAATTCATACTGTAAGCTAAAAGAAGATCCAAGAAGAACAAAGGTAGCTCAGTGTTTCTCCATATGTGAACTTTTTTCCATACAATCAATATTATTACTTACAATTATATTATACAAACACAAACACTGAAGACAATAAACGTTCCTCCAGGAAAAATGGTTCTTACCTTTTTTACTTACTTCAAATCTTCCGTTCTTTGGAGCCTCCTTGTGAAGTCGTCTGAGTCTGGATATCCACTTGGCTTTTCGCCGCTGCTTTGCTCACTAAAACCTGGGGCGGGGGTCTCTGGACATCCCCCAGAACGGCTGGTTTCCCGCCAACCAGCCTGGTTGCTTGGCTCTGCGTAGGCCTCTCCAGGGTTTCCTCCTTGGGCTTCCCACTGGGTTTCTCATTGGCTTTCCCGTTAGGTTTCCCATTGGTGTTGGCGTTGTGTCTGATGCACAAGTCCCTCATCTCCAGAAGGCCCTGCTCTAGAGTCTGGACAAACTCCCCGGAGCGTGTCTGAGGACTGTCCCTGAAACTGGACACGCAGAAGAGGACGTAGTCCGACTGGGGGTTGTAGCAGGCGCCGTATCCGTCCGGGACCACCGGCCCGTAGCAGCAGAACATGTCGACTGTGGTGGGCACCTACAGGAGGTACATGTAGTGTAAAAGGCTTCTACTCATGCATTCCTCCATTGTTATAAACGAGGGATCAGTTTTAATGATGCACTAAAGGGAATGAAAACCAACAACATAATTTGGATAGTAAAATATAAAGGTTTCTACTGGATGGAATCAGATTAGACAGGTTTTATTGATCTCCTGGGGAAGAATAACAATGTTGGGATGCAGGGGGAGTAGGGGGTAAAGCACAGGCTTAAAGGGCAGGAGGATAATGCATTTATAGCATAAACTAATACGAAGATATAATTGAATATAGTTGGTAGGTAGACAGGGGTAGATAAGTTAATAAAGTCAGGCTGTTACGCATGTTTTAGGAACAGAGGCTATGTGCTGATATTTTCTTTGACTCAATGTGAATGAAATGTATTTTTAGCAGGGGGGGGGGGGGGTTAAATAGCAAAGTTTACCTGACTCGTAGACAGAATGAATTGATTACTGATCAGAAAGGCTTCATCTTTGAATATCTCTGGTTTCTCCAGCTTCAGGTCTTGTGCTATTTCACGGAGTCCCAGTAAGTGATTGTCAATGGCCTTCCCAGTGATAGCCTGTTGTGATTGAAGGTAGCTTTTTGTTAGGGTATGTTGAAGTTAAATACCATGCTAGTTCTGCATAGCATGACCAAATATTGTGTACTTTTTTATTTACCAGAACAGTGTACTTCGTCTGTGCATTGATGGCTCCTCGTAACCGGTCCATCTTTTCTGTATCCTGGGAATGGAAACGATGAATGCGTTTGAATTACTATTGTTCTTAATGTGTGAATAATGTACACTACCAGCATTAAGGTATTCCCTACTCTAACATTTGGTATTTCTGATACCTGAGTATTTTCATGTTATATTTTATCTGATGTTTAAAATAATTGTTGCCATTTGCAACAGTTGGTGTCATTTATGCGTTTTCTTATGTTTTACGTTGAAAATGTCCCCCTTACACCAGCAGGACTAAAAGTTTTGTAGTTACGTGAGGGCTCCTGCAGGGGGAGCATAGAGCTGTTGAGCTTCTTTAACCTCCTTCACCTTTGGGGGAAGGAGGGTTGAGATTGTAATGAAAATAAGGACATTTCCTGCCACAACCCAACTCTCACAAGATTTCAGATTGAGACTTCCCCTTGAGCAAGACTTGGTGAGACAGTGTAACAAACAAATGAGATCAAGGTAAAGAAAACATTGAATTCCTCTGAAGGGATGCCCTCCATAATGTTGTCAAACACAGTCTCAGACAATGATCTTAGACTATCAGTGGCAAAATAAAAGAGCATATTTAGAGGACGTACACTGATGGCGTGCTTTTGCCCCTTAGGTTAGCATTGTAGCCTGTTTTGCGGCAGCAATGTCTGAGCATTCTCTCCCAATACTGGGAAAAAAAGTGTATTAGTCACGTAGACCTGTCAATGGGATAATAGGGTCCAAGTAGAACCATCGTGCAGTTATCCTTTAAGGAACACCTCACTTCCTCCCCAGTCATTACATACATGAGGACAGTTTGTCTGCAGTTTGTCCCAAATTCTGTGCATCTTTCATGAAAATACTCCCTTTTTCTGGGCTTAACTACTATATTATTATTTAGACTACATGTTGACGGATTCCCATGAGCTGATTATTTCTAATCATCTCATCAAATTAAAGAATAAATGAATAAAATGATGTAAAGTTTGGATGAACAGAATTCTAACCACATATGCGGTTATAAGAGCCACCTTACAGTTGATTTCAAATCGGCCATCGCTCTGACGAACTCCAGAGCCTCGGCGGATGCTGAGCGGATGTTTTCCACTCTGCCTTCCTGAAACCGCCTGATGGACGCGCTCTCGTAGGTGGATACCAGGCGTCCATGACACCTACAGAGCCAGAAGGGGTGCTTCTTAAAGCAGGAGGTCTGTTGTTTGATGGATACAAAGCTAGAGACCATAGCTAGGCCTGTCTGTGTCTTACTTGTAGTAGGCTAGCTGCAGGGCCACCTGGATGTAAGCGTCTGGGCTCATCTTCTGCTTCTTGATGAACTCCTTCCCGTACTCGTGGAACTTATGAACGTCCATGTCCAGGTTTCTCACCTGCCTGGACGCGCGTAAAATGATAGTTGGGATTGGGACAGCGTTTGGAAGGAGACAAAAATGAAACAAGGAAAGACTTTAAGGTCCCATGACATGCCACCAGGCGTTGTGTGATTAGCCGTTACCAGCCATTTTGAAAATGTGTTTTATTACATCACAGGTGGGCATGTCCACCTAGATGTGTGCTGGATTGGTCAGCCTACCCATTGGACTGAAGCAAACGTTGCTCATCTATCCATAGCACATCTAGGTGGACACGCCCACCTGTGATGTCATAAGACAGATTTTCAAAATGGCATGTAACGGCTAATCACACCACCTGGTAGCATGTCATGGAGCCTTTAACATAAGATAATGTTTTCTGTATTTTTTTTTGAGAAACCATGCAGTGAGATTCGACCTGTTGAGTTTTTCTGCAGAAGAGGAGAGGTGCTTGTGGATTTCTGGAGTGCATTTCCAGCGTAGTCTTCGAGGAGCAGGAAGCTCACTCACGCTTGCAGCTCTCACCAGTTTAGATGGACTGCCTCTCCTGGGGTCACACAGAACCATGTGTTTCAGTTGGTGGTAAATGGCTGTCCATTCCCAACCTAAAGGTTCTGGGTTCGAATCCACCATGTCCGCAGCGTAGATGTACTAAATCCATGTTGAGCGTGATGCCAAATAGCTCCTTATTTATAACCCTTTATCTGTATTCTCACTGATTTGGGTAAAGCCATCTTCTAAATAACTAGTGAATAGCCCCTTTAAATTTCTAAAAACTAAAATGACTGAGTTTGTACTCACATGTATTTGAGGAGGTACTCTGTGCATTGCACAAGGACGATCCCTTCAAAAGCCGAATGCTCACACACCACTCCGCAGCAGCCATCGGCTCCTATGACAAACTAACACAGCCATGTTTACTGTTCATCATTTAAACATGCATTTTCTCATTCATCAGACACTCTTTTCCAAGCAACTGATTGATTGAAGCCCCGGTTGACTTTTAGCCCCGGTCTGATTATCTGACATACTATTCATTCCACACACTAACATATTAAATGTATGCGGTCTTGGCAGGGTCTACACAGACTAGGGGGACAAATGAATGATGTAGTTCCAATAAGATTAATTCTTCATCAAAACATGGAGACCCAGCTAATGATGACTTTTGAAGCTATGGGGTCGTCGTCCATTGGGATCTTTGAAATTTCTCCTAATCATATTTTTCTCTTTTTGGGCATGCAATTATGCCACAAAATGAGGGTTTTTTGGCAGAGATAGTATAGTTTTTATGCCACTCTCATGCCATGGTTCATGAGTTATTTGAGCTTCCCTTCGATCTTTCTTCATTACAATCTTTCTCTCTCTCCTACTTTTTCTGTCTCCTTCTGTCTTAGATATTTTTCTTACCTTTTTTCCTCAATTTTTTCAGCAGCTTATAATTTAAAAACATATAACTAATGGCCAAAACAAGAACACATGGAAGCAGGCTCATCCCTATCAGAATACAATCTGAACATCATACCCCAATAGTCATATCTCTACTGTCCCATCGCTGCATTACCTGCATGGGTTTGTCGTACCATCGGTTTCCCCCGTTCTTAGCCCCGCCTCCTCCATGCAGCATCAGCTTGGCCCTAGAGGTGTCAGTCAAATCAAGGCCAGTCGATTGGTCCAGACACACCAGACATAGGCACCTCTCGATCATATCCAGAGAGTCCCTGTTTGTGGACTCTAAAGCAAATAAAAACCAAGCCGCATCAGATTCAAGACGATGGTACTGGCATACAAGGCGGTCGATGGAACTGCACCTGCCTACCTCCAAGCTTTGGTC
>JAOPUA010000044.1:8553694-8564307 GCA_027122455.1 Trisopterus luscus
CCCCCCAACACCCCCAGCTGAAAACTAAATGGGGTACACCCGCCCCCCCCCCCCCCCAAAAAAAACAAGAATAATCCTTAGCAAACTGAGTTCCTGAATCTGTTGGACAGGACAACTTCTGGGCTGGCAAGGGAAGTCAAAGCTGATAAAAAAAGGACAGGAAATCAAAAATGAGAAAATATACAGAAATTATGGTTTTCTGCCAGAGATTTGGATTGAAAGTATGCGATAATCTTTTTAGACTTGGACTGAGCCAAGGAAGAACAAATCTCTGAGCGATGTTATCTGCTATCAGCAGAAAAATATGCTGCTGATAAGAGCTGTGATGACGTGTCACCATGAAATGACCTGATGATAGGAAACTTTTAGGGTAACATTTCAACAACGTCAACATGTCAGTTTATTTGTGTGTAGTTTTTTTGCATGATTTTGATTGGAGTGTGAGAATGTGTGTGTGTGTGTGTGTGTACACATATGCATATGCATAGTGAGTGCAAGTGAGTGATGTCAAGGATTTGGCTTTCAGTTCTAGGTTTGCGGTTAGGGTTAGGGGTTTCTATGGATTGGGATTCAGGGTTTGGTTTTTAGTTTAAGGGTTAGGGTTAGGGTTACCCCTTTTAGTCCAGTTTATTGTAAAAAGTTGCATGTTGCTGGTCTTGAGGAAAATAAGTACATTAATCACTTATTTCTATAAAGTGTGATAAGTACAGATGTGTATTGGCTTGTCTCTTGATGCAAATTATTAGTCTCTTGACTAATAATTGGTTAGTCTCTTAAATTAGTTAGCTATATATTGTTTTAAAGGAAATGTAGATACATCTCTAGGATATAGACAACAAGAGTTTAACTTGGACGTATTGATCTGCAGTCACATGCTCCACACTAACCTAAACCCCAAAGGGTTTACACTTGTCCTGTTTTTATTTATTTATTTAGCTATATGCTTTTGAAAAGAAGAAAAGAAAAGCATGCACATCTTTGTTAGTTTTACAAATAAAAGGATATTGATTTAAAACCTCAACATTTGTTTGTTTACTTGTATAGAGTTTTAAGGGGAACCCAGAATTGAACCAGGGAACATTTGTTCTATCGTCAACATGTGCCTTCTCGCCCATTGGAGACAAAGGGAGGAGGATGGTCTCCTTTGAAACCACGTTTGAAAGTGGGATCTGTTAGGGGGCTATCGGAGGCTTGGTGAGTGTGAAGAACAAGGGATAAAAATAACCAACACTAGGCCTCTAGCTGTCTCTTATCATTCATCCTTTCAACCGATCGCTCCCAGCATGCCGCTGTGCAGCTGGCTGGAACAGCTGTCCATGACACAGCTGTACTAGGGGGAGCGTTACTGAACCCATGTCTCCTGGTGGAGGATATATGATCACACAAGGGGGAGATGAGTCCACACATTAATGTCATTTCTGGAGAAAGACACTGCAACAACATGGGCCAACAAGGGGACAATTTGTTAGCTTTGTAACCCCAACCCAAACACAGGGGCTATAGGATAGTGTGATTATTATGAAGTAATCATATCTGAATGCATCCAATGGACCTGAGTCCTGGGTGGTGGGTTGAATTTTCAATCTTGTTGCACGGCAGCGCTTAGGCAGTTTAGGGCCTTTGTGTGTGTTGTCACGCTGAAACATCAATGCACATACAGGGTTTGCACATTCAGTTTGGTTTATTAGTTAAAATCAATAACGGTTGATTAAGACATCCTCATAAAGTCCTTTGTCATTGCAACCAATTCACAGAGGACCAACTGTGGTGTGCCATTACAGAAAGAAAGCAAACAATTCTTCAAAAAACACAATTACTTCAATATACAACATTATTATTCAATTATTATTCATTATTCAAAATTAAAGGGCTTCAATGACGAAAGCGAATTGGTGTGTGTAGGTAAATTACATTTATACATATTCACACATGTATATTTGTGTATATGTATGTGTATATATGCGCACACACACACACATATATATATATATCTTGTAAGAAAAATCATCAAGTGAATCAGTACAATCACTGAAGTGAAGTGTTGAAAGCCACCGTCTTGAGCTGAACTCAATGGTTGACAGGTAGAGGAATGGTGGTATTGAGGCTGCTTGGTGATGTCATCACACACCTTTACATTCTGTGATTGTCAAAGCTTGAGTTTGTGGCAACATCTCCTAAGCTACCCTTTTATGTTGTATGAATGTATCATTGAACAAAAACTGTTCCCAAAACGTGTGTCTGTGTATAATCCTAACATACATAAACTCACTGCATAAGCATGGTAATAATAAGCATATAATGACATGACCATGGCATTTGTGATTAAGTATTATTGAATGTATGGTCAGACAAAATAGTAAAATAAATTAAATATGGATCATTGCAAGCTAGTCTGAGGTAATTTGTTTGAGAAAGCAACTGTGAAGTAGATAGCATATTACTGTTAGCAACAAGCATTTAGGGTATCGCTGTAAGAGGATTTAAGAAAGTAAGAGACTGGACTTTCTTATCAGACTGACTGGATTTCACAGACTTTAGTTTGGAGCCTCACTCCTGCCTAATGTGATTGTACTCCTAATTTGGTTGATATTTCACTCAAAGCCATTTCTTGATATTCTTATATTTGGCATGGTTCTTTCAATGCCTGATTGTTTTTTGTATTTTTTTTTAAATCTAAATTTCAAAGCAGAGCCATGCCTGAACTACTTAACTACTAGTAAACTCCCAAGTATAGCTCTTAACGAAAGGGGTTACATAAAATATGCTTTTGTTCACAGGATTATTAGTTAACTTATATAGTAAACAGACTGTCTCTTGTTAAACACATTTTAGGCCTAGGCTGACTGGAAGAGAGGGAAGATGGGGAATAGGGAAGAAAAATATTCCACCAATGCACAAAGATAATTGACAGGAAGAAAACCTTGTTCCTATGGTATTCATCATTCCCCAAAAATGTGTCTGCTGCTTGTACTTAGATAACATTGTGCTATTTTTTTGTGCTCAACTTTTTTACAATATATATCATCCACCTTGGAATGGATTTAAACATACAGTACATGGATCATAAAATAAAACTAATCATGTCAAAATTGTATGACACTAAACCCTGCAATAACTGTGGAAAATCTGCACTCAAGCGTGATTTATAATTTTTTTTTTTCCTGTATTAACATTAAACATTAAACTGGGACAGTGGCAGAAATGCTGGTGCAAATAGCTGTGATACATTAAATACTTTCTGGACGCAGACTATTTAAGTAAAGGGCCCCTATTTACTACGAGGCTTTGGCTGATTACAAGCCATTTATAAATATATCCATTTGTCAAATCACAAGTGGAAGTGTCCACCCTGATGTCTGACAGACAGTCCATGAGGGAGCACCAGAAAATAGGCGAAATAGGGGCCCTTTAACGTTACAGGGAGCCACAGCAGTAGTGAGCAACAACAAATCCATGACACACACTCCAATAAACCACTGTACACATACACAACACCCACGAGCACGCACAACCTCCAAACAAACAAACCTATCAAAAGTACCTTCCAAAGAGAAATGACCAGGGCAGTGAGCGTACTACTTGAGTTTTTATTTGGACTTGTTCTCAATCTGAGGCACTTCTTGGGGCACGATCTTCTCCCCGGTGAGGAGCTGCCAGATGCCCCCGCGGTAGTTCTCGTTTCCCAGGGCGTACAGGAACACGTTGAAGGTGGGCGCGGTCTTGGCCAGGATAGGAGCCATCTGTAGGAGCACAGGCACGCAAACGCTTTCAAATACTCCCCATACATGAATGAATGAATGGATGAATGAATGGATATTCTATTTTTTTGATTTTGGTTGTCAAAGAGGTGAGGTTGACTATGAGCGCTTATGATATCCATTTCAGAGAATGACCAGGGAATAAATTGTATATGTACTGTTATAAGTAAAGTGGTAACTGGCTATTAGATAATAATATACATTTAAAGAGGTGCATCGAGATATCTTTTGCCTGTCTTAAACCAGATTCAGACATTCAATTCATAATTTTCTGTCCAGAAGGGAGTTTACTTAAGTTTGATATTTCACTGTATGCAGTATTATTTCAGTGTAGTATCTTACAAATGACATGGCCATCCGTCAGCTGTTAGTGTGTGAATTGCTCTGTGAGAAACTCTGTTTTGAGTGGACTGCGCCTCTGTATAAGCCAATTTAGTTTGACACTGCTCCCAGCTTATTTTGACCAATCAGCGAATCTCTTCACTGATTGTTTCAGGAAATCAATCTTATCCATCAAGGGAGTCGGTAGTGATAGGTCAAAGGTCTAAGGTTTCCTTACCATCCTCAGCTTTGGTGAGACCAGTGTGGCGTTCTCAATAGCAGCGTAGAAGGCCAGGATTCCATAGGGACCCCAGCAGAACAAAAGAGTCTTCAGAGGGGTGCTGGCATTGAACTGCAGATCCATACATCAACCCATGATAGAGAGAGGGAGAAACAATTGTGAACAATTGCAAGAGATGATGTGTGCAGATAATGGAGTGTGTGAGTGAGTATGTGGCAAATGCTTAAAGTATTGAATACAAAATAATAGGTGGGGGGTTGGGCAGTAAGAGAGAGGAGATAAAGCATATGAGTGAGTGAGTGTGAGGATGAGTGAGCGAGTGAGAGAGAGAGACAGAGAGAGAGAGAGAGAGAGAGAGAGAGAGAGAGAAAGTGTGGAAGAAAGAATATGAAAGAGAACATAAACTGGAGGAGAGGAATAGGAACAGGAGTACAAAATGTTGCCCTTGTGACAATAAAGAAAAGATTAGAGAATAAGACCCTCATTCGCATGCATGGCTTCTGGTCACATGTCTAGGATAAAACTCGGGGAATTAACCCCCAAATGAAACTAGCTATTGTGCGGAGAGAGGTCTAATCTCAATCTAGGTTCACTGTGAACAGGGCTCTAAGTCGTAGTGTATTTACACTGGTCATCTCCCATCACCTCCCCTTCATCACTGCTATGGGTTTCATGTTTAACTCTGCTTTGTCCTGACATATCTGTAGGCGACACTCAACACCTACTGTATTTAATGTGTTGTTGTGTCTTGGAGTTGGATGTAACCAACAACAACATCAGCTAGAGATTACGTAACTACGTGGTTCAAGGGAGGAATGTGATTGGTGTAGCCTCTTTGTGCTTGGTTGTAAAATGTACCGCTCAGATAGCGGCGAGTAATGCGCTTACACAACAACAAATACTCCAAAGGCCTGATCCAGGGCCTGAGGTTGCCCACGAGCAGGGCCCCCTATTCACACCCTGTCTACTTACGTTGTCATTTTCACACACAACCCACTACTGGACACATACTGAGACACTATAGCTGGCTCCCCCTGCAGCCATGACCTACATATTTACTGTATATGCTGGATTGCCTCAGTTCATTCAGCTCCTCTACCAAGCAATGAAAACAAGATGTTCAGTCATGCTGAAAGATCTTCATCTCTTGCCGGAGGGTCAAGGGCTTAGGAGGCTCTGTCTCTCCTCCAGGTATTACCACTATGAGCTAGGACAAGAGGAGGACGGATGAGATAGGGCCCTACAGTCGGTTGTATGTGGAGGCGTCGGTGAAGGTGGAGATTGTGTGTGGAGTTGGTGGAGATGGTTATGATGGATATGGTATTGGTGGAGATGGTATTAAGGGTTGTTGCGGTGGTGGTGGAAGTGATAGTGGTCATGGTGGTGGTGGAGGTAGGGCTGTAGTTGCTCCTGGTGGTGGTGGTGTTAGTGTTGTGAGTTGTGGGGATGATAGCGGTCATGGTAGTGATGGTGGTGGTGAAGATGGAGTGTGGCGATAGGGGGTGGTGGTCGTGGTGGTGAGGCGGTCATGGTAGTGCTGGTGCACTGAAGTGGGGTCTCACCCTAGGGTTTCCGGTTTTCTTGAACTTCTGGTCAATGGACTGGTAGGAGGACATGACCACGAAGATCTGGACCACCATGTTGAAGATGGTCATGGGGATCAGGTAGGAGACGTAGTTCCTACACAACAGGAAAAATCACAATCATTGTTTTTCATGTCGCTCGCAAACAAAGGTAAGACGATACAATACCTACATTACTCCTCCTCGATGGGCCTTGTGGTTGTCACAGCAGAAGGATAGGACTAGATTGAAGATCCAAGACTTTATTACCAATTCAACAAGTTGATTGAATTTTTAGTCTCTAGTGTCATCTCTTGTGCCAACAGAAATACTTTTGGATAAGCACTGGCTAACCTTCCCCTGAAGCAGGAAAAGGAAGAACATCCCTCTCCTGTTTTCATTCTCAAAGCTTCTTCCTTTGTTTGTGTTTGTTTTTGCACTTCGGGCTAGGCTCAGGGTGGGGTCATAAACATGGCTTGTGAAGCCCTGTGAGACTGTGACTTTGATTATGGACCATACGCAAGACTTGACTTGAACACAAGACATATCCACAATTAATAATGATGGATTGAGACGGCAAATTTGACAAAGTATACACTGGGTTGCTTCAATGTGTTATTTATTTGTATCTGCTAGGATGCTGAATGGACTTGGATTTGGACGTCCACAGACTGCAGCATTCAGTGTGTCTTACCGGTCTCCCTTGGAGTAGTCCAGGGTGCAGCAGGTCCTGAGGGGTTCGTAGTCATACTCTCCCCAGCCGATCAGGGGCATGGCGGACCAGAAGGCGCTGAACAGCCAGATGAACACGCTCAGAGTGATGGCACTGCTCCACTGCAGCTTGGTCCCTGCGGAACACAATGGAAGAACATGTTCTTTTGGGATTCCTACATTAATAATACATTAATAAGATGAGGATGAAGAATGGCGCTCGTTGGTAAATATATAGAAAAGTCGATGTGCCGCTGGGAACAAATATAGCAATGCTATATGAGGATAATTGATTAAATTTCTTTATAGGATTGGAACAACTAGCACTGTTGGGATTTATATATTGTAGGTGTTTTAACACATGAATAAAAGTGGATAATAAATAATAAAAAATATTGACTGGTAGTTTTGAATGTCCAACCATTTTATAAATTTTACAATTCTATGTTAATGCCAGGGACTGCCATTGTAATTGGGTTGTCTTGTGGTCTTGTACAGCAGTTCAATGACAGTACAGTTTCTTGGACCTTAACTTCACTGTCCATCCCAGAGGGTTGGCCTTTAAATGCTATTGTCTTGATTGCATTGTGTCTCCCTGGTTGGCCCCTTTGTTCCACTTTGTAGGTGATGGGTTGTTGGGCTCACAGCTGTTTCAATGTGCCTCCACATACTTGTTAAATAGACCTATTATAAAGTCCTTAGGCTGCCTAAGCATTATAAATATACATTTTAAAAACACAAATAGCCTTTTGTGCAGCAGATGTCTGAGAAATAATGATCTCCTATTGAGTTGAATCTTCACAAGAGGCTATGGCTAAGGGTGATGAATTGGTCTGTCGGAGATGATTAATTGAGGCTTACTGGTGCAGTACTGGTGATATCTGTCCCATGCGATGGCAGCAACAAAATGGATGCTGGCAAGAGCTGCTGTGAAACCTTGGAAACCGTGGGTCTGGCAACCATCGGTGCCATACGGCCAGTACCTTCAGAAACACAGTACAAGTGGACATAGTTGTTAAATAATGGAAACAATTCAATAGATGTGTCATACAGAGGGTTAATATAGGGAATTTTAATTGAATTGGTCTGCCTTAGACCCATGTGTTTATCAAATGATGGATGGTGTGGAAGCTGGTGAACCGTAGTGATTCTATAACTCTCATCATCTCTCCCCCTCCCCTCTGCATCACCTGACACGGATTTAGCAGCAAAGGGCAGAGCTCCCCAGAAAACAACAAACAAACGTAGTAGCGTTGCTGGTGAATGGAGCGTTGTAGCGTTACAGATGAATGGCTTTTGTTTACTTTCAATCGACAGATAACATCATCAACCCAATCGCATTGTGTGTTAAAGTGTTGACAAAGCAGCTGACGCATTGCTCCAGGCACGGCGCCTTCGTCCCTACCCAGTCTATACCTGTCTATAGCGATAGGAACAAGTCGACTATTGAACAGAACGTTGACGTGACGTCACTCACCTCAGAAAGCTGGAGAAAGCCGCGACGCTGGCGTTCATGGAGATTCCAATATCAGCCATTGCCAAACTGAAAACGAGGAAATTGCTGGGGGTCCTCAGTTCTTTCACTTTGCAGAAAGCCGTGATAGTAACGGCATTGAGGATGATTCCAAGGAGTCCTGGTCATAACAACATACCGACGTTAGCCACCAAATCATGAACATCAATTCAAATTAACAGTGCGCTCAGCGATGCGCAATATATTCAAGTAGGCAATAGCCTACGTCTTGTTTTGAAACATTGCCTTGGCTATACATTTATCCATGGCATACGCACTGCTGCAGAGGTAATAACACATGCACTACACGTAAACATCGTAAACATCTGTGCTCCTATTCCTCTTGTCTTGTTAACCCAAGACCGACGGGCGCCGGGTCCGGTCATGGGTTAAACACATTAAGGACAGTAACAACAATATATCGCCTTGTTTCGGGATGAAGTCCATCACAAACCCAAACCCGATGCTTACCCTCCACGAGCAGACATGATCCCAGGGAGAAAACATCGAAGTCCGAGAAGCCCTCAGGTAAAGGGTAAGCCGAGACCATCCTGACGGCGAAGTGTTACACTAACAGAGACCAGAGAGAGACCACTCGCTGCTTACAGTCCACTTGTTATGGTGTGCCTCAATATGCCTCAAGGAAACGGGGCTTTTAAAGGGGTATTTCACGTGAAAAGCATGCATGTAATTATGTAAAGCCCCCCTCTCCCCCCTCCTTTCTGGACAAATCTGTAGAAGAATGCCTTAATGAACGTAGCAGCACAACCCACCACCCTAATGCGCGTTCGCCCGCCGCTGCAGATAAAAGCCCTCAATTAGTTACACAACAAGCCTTTGTGTGTGTGTGCGCGACCACCGCTGCCGTTCCTGATGTCTGATCCAATGTCTGAACCCGCACACATATTCACTTCTGTAACGACAACAGGTGTCCATGAGGATGATGATATATAAGGACAACTTTATGAGATTGTTTTCATTGCCTTCACTTATTGATTGATTATTGATCAATCGAATAGGTCGTTTGATTGATTACATTTAAATAAATTAATTCATATATACGTTGTCATGTACATTGTCACATAAAAAATG
The DNA here is from genome assembly GCA_027122455.1 of Trisopterus luscus. Lineage (NCBI taxonomy): Eukaryota > Metazoa > Chordata > Actinopteri > Gadiformes > Gadidae > Trisopterus > Trisopterus luscus. Next base: position 8,562,893 of record JAOPUA010000044.1, read on the forward strand.
AAATCGGCTGTACTACAAATATTTTAGTGACATTTATCATTACATGCGCTCATTGCCTTATGGCATCGATTAGATGCTGATATCAACAATTAAAATATATATAATATTTGCATTACTTTAAAGTCTGACTTCATGGAAGCAAATGTAGTCTGTATTCATTATACTTTCACCAATGTTCTCGATATTGGCAATCCAAATAAAGGGTCAGAATCATACATCAATAATATTGATGTATGATTCTGACCCTTTATTTGGATTAAAAATATCGACAATATCAACGTTTGTTTTGTTAAAAATGACATATTCGTGGAACACTGACAGCAATTGATATTTAATCTATATGATAGATTTGGGAGGTAGATTTTATCCACTGCAGTGGAGGGACTATGAAAAGGAATTGCTGAACTTTGTGACGTCTATAATGCTAATCCCTAATCATTCTTTTGTTGCAGTTGCGACACCCCTGCTTTTAATACCTCATAGCCTACTTATATTGGACAAGCATGACATTGTTTTGGTGAGGTCTAGGTTTCAGGATTATAAAATTGGTGACCCCGGGGTGTTGAAAAGGGGAAAGTTTAAAAATCATATGACATGGCAAGTTATGAATTGAATGTAAAACATTTACAATTTTTTTATGTCCTGACACAATTTGGAAAAGCTATTTGCATTAAGGAATAACAACAGATTTGCTTGGCTTAAAAAAAAACACAACAGCAAACAGTTTTAAAATTAAGAATTTCCCTGAAGAAACTTTGGAAAGGGACTGTATTGTTTGTTTTCTGATGTGGAGCCAACTTCTTCTGAAAAATATCTCAATCAGAAGGAAAATGAGGTTAGGCATGCTGTGAATTATATTCAAAGCCAAACATGACTTTGTGTTTTCTAAAACCATCTGACCAGGCAATGTTACAAAGCACATGCCCTCATATGGAATCATTTCAACACTTTCCTTATGCCCTTACTTTTGTTTCGCTAAATAAGGAGCGAATGAAAATAATCAGCTAAACAAATTGATGCATAAAATAATCGGATATGTATTCTTAAAATATGCCTTATAATGAGGAATACATAAAGAGCAATATAAATGTATCAGGCAGACACTTTTTGTTTCATTAACATTCTAATACCAAACCACTGATAGTTACATGTGTATTTGCCGCTATCGAGAAGTGTTGATATATTAATAATAACAATGAAACGGTGAAGACTACATCCAAATGATCCTTGTCCCATTGGTCCATAAAACCAACGAAAAGACATCCTTCATAAATTTAGATGAGATTAACGGTCGGAATGTTTGAGACCTTACTCAATTTATTATTTTAAACACAATTATGTGTGCATGTGCTTTTTTACTGACACACCCACACCCACACCCACACCCACACACATACACCCCCCTCCTGCTCCCC
>JAOPUA010000044.1:8577708-8594375 GCA_027122455.1 Trisopterus luscus
ACACACACACACACACACACACACACACACACACACACACACACACACACACACACACGCACGCACACACACACACAGTGTCCCTCGGTCGCTAGTATCGGTTCTGCAGTCTCTTCTGCTCCAGCCTCATCTTGAGCTCAGACACCAGCGCCTTGTTCATCAGGTCCTCTTTGCTCGTCTGTTTCCTCCTGGCCTTAGTCGTCACCACCGCCACCCCCCCGGACACGGTGGGCACCGCCCAGTGCACCTGCGGCCTGGCGCCCTGGTACTGCGAGGCGGGCAGGGGCAGCGGCGGGGCGCACGGCGGCGGCGGTAGAGGCCTGAAGGTCCCCAACCCCACCGCCCCCAAACCCACCGGCCCCGCGACGCCGCCCGTCACGTTGTTGTTGTAGTTGATGTTCTCCACCACCTCCACCTTGACCTTTGTCGTCTCCACCCCCCCCTCCTCCTCCTGAGAGACGGAGAACTTGTCCGCCGGGTCGCCCCTCCCCCCCTGGCCGAAGGGGTGGCGGGGGAGGGTCCAGGTGGACCAGCCCTGGCTGGGCTTCTGCGGCCGGCGCCGGACGCGGCGGTGGGGCAGCACGCGGTTGGACCTTTTGTTACGCAAGAAGGTGGCGGTGGAGATGGTCACCGTTACTACGACCATCGTGCCAATGAACCCTGCCAGCATGGCCAGGATTTGCAAGGGTTTGTCTCTACTCTGCATTAAAAACGTAGCCAGAGGCCCACCCCCCAGTTGGGTCTGTGAAAGAGCACAGGGAGAAGACTGATGAATAAAACACACTTCAGTCCGTCCTTTCGCTTGACCTATCGCCCACCTGGTCCCCAGTGTACTGCATGGACTCTGATTTGGCTTGGAGGCAATATACTGCATTAATACTGTACATTATAATTTACTGTAATGTACACTAACGTACACACAAGCTAGGGGGCGTCGGCCAACTGTTTACATTAGCTTTACTATAAAAGCTGAAGGTATTTAAAAATACATCCTTTAAAAACCTTCTTATATTTACTTTATATTTAATTTATATTACATTCATATTTTTCAAAAACAATTCAAGCAATGTCAAGTTTCTTATTGCTTTTGCATAACTCTTTGTTAATATCAAGACAAGATCAGAAGGGTTGAATGGGATGCCTGGCCGTAGCCATTGGAGATTAAAAAGTATTTTCAATGATTTTGTGTTGCTAGGCGGAATCCTTTTTTTGCGTATTCGATTCAGACAATGAATTATCCTATTACTGTCTTCATGCATGTATGCCCTTACTGGATGAATGTCTAATGAGAACAAAAAACATTCATACCTGGATTTTCTAATGTGCTCCTGTACTCTTTTACAGACTCAACTAATCCATGTACAATGAAAAAAAAATACAAAAAAAGTTATTGTAGGGAAAGAAGAGGGTTGCTGGATGTTCAAAGCCTCCTAATAATCTTTCTGATCTTGCCCTGAGGGTTAACTCGTGTCTTTTTAACAGACTTCCAGTATATTAGGGTTGAAATGAAGACAGTCACTGAAATGGCGATGGAGACCAGAGTCAAGCAAATCCCAAACACAGCCCCCGGACGTTTTCTGAGGCCCAAGACATATGAGACAACTCTGGATTTGACCTGAAAACATAACAATGGCATGCGTGTGAAATTGTGCTTTTCTAGATTGTTTTAACTTAAGTTAAGCGTCTGCTGTTTTAGACGGCTAAACAGAAGCTTGCATACACAATTGATTTTGTCCTTAATGTAAAATGGTTCATATTTGCTAACTCAAGACTCCTTAATAAAACAGCAGATTTTGTCATTTAGCAGATGCTTGCATCCAAAACTACAGGAGAAACAATAAGCTTGGCTATTTTCAAAAAATAAGAGAGTGCAAAATGCGAAGTGCGTGTTGTGCTAAATCATGTACTGCAACATCAACTCAGTCCCAGCAAAAGAATCCCTGAAAAGATCGACCACTGATTTCATTGGTCCAGCTTTTGCGTTTTTGTAGGATTTTTCTCTTGCTTTTAGTCACATGTCCTCAACAAGCAGGTCGGGTTGTGGCACCTTCCTTAAGGGTACCTACTGGGAGTCAAACACTCAAACCCCCAAATCTCCCCCGTGGTTTTCATCCTGATCTATAAACACGTTTAACTCACAGCCAAGCCTGCCCCTGAACTTGTGATGCAGGCTCACATCACATTGGATGAGGATTGCTTGTGTTTTTAAATGTTTTTATTTGTCATCCCATTGTATTGTTTTATTTATTTATTTACTTCATGTATTGCAGTGTAGTTCTGCTTGTTTGACCGACTGTTCATATCTGTTGTGCATTTGGATATCAGTTTTTTATTTCTATATGCTGTAATCAGGGCATCATTGAAAAAGAGAGCCTGCTCTCGATGGCCTTTCCCTGAATAAAGAAAAGTTTAATAATAATAATAATAATATAACTCACGGCTTCGGTGATGTCGATCTTCAGGACGGCGGTGGTGCTGAAGGAGGGCTGGCCCTGGTCGCGGGCCTGCACCACCACGGACCAGATGCACTCCTTCTGCTTGGTGATGTTCTGGACGATGGCCATGGACTTGACGTAGGACTTGAGGACGATCTCCCCCGTGGCCGTGTTGATGTCGAAGATGTTGTCGGGGTCCGCCTTCATGATGGAGTACTCGATGACGTTGTTGGGCTCCTCTGCGTCCTCGTCCACGGCCTGAGGGGCAGGGGGGGCAAACGTTTAATATGTGTCTGGCTCTCTGGGCGATGTCCACACTACCGTTGCTAAATATGGTAACGTCAATCTTCGTGGGTGTATTTTGGCCTTCGGCCCGCAGTGAGCCCAACGCTTTACCAAAAAGGGAAAGTAACTCTCCAAGGCAGATACATCTGGAAACGGAGGCCGAAAAATTGGACCACTTAAAAATACGACGTATATATAATTGTGATGCGCTCCGGACATGGACGCAGAGCGAGAACGTCACGACATGAACTGAAACGACAAAAACATCGTATCACACAACATGACAACGGTTGTGTCACGCCTGTACGCTCGCAAAACTGCGTGAGAAGGCGTCGCACCTGAATCATCACGGGAGCTCCGATCACCATGGTCTTCTCCAGCAGGTTCTGGTTGAAGGCGGGCGAGTGGTCGTTGAGGTCCAGCACGGTGACGAACACCTCCGCCAGGCTGTACTTCCCCTCCGTGTCCTCCGCCTTCACGTAGAAGTTGTACTTGGAGCGCAGCTCGGCGTCCAGGCTGGCCCACGGCTGGGTGTAGATGATGCCGGACGCCGGCTGGATCAGGAACCTGGAGATCGGAGAGAGGCTGAGAGGCTGAGCGGCTGAGCGGCTGTGGCTCGTGGACACATTGAGAGTACAGTTTGGCCAGGCTGTAGGCCATCTTGGTTTTTTTTTCCGCACACCAGCAGGGTGGGGAGGCTCCCAACCAGCTGGCATTTCGAAACCCAAGATGGAAATGAGGCCTATGGTCGTGGTCTTATTGCTGCGTGTCGGGAGAGAGTGGGTCGCCGCATGGGATAAAGTGGGTTGTCCGGTGGCCAAAGTAAATACAGAATTAAATATATGCACTCTCATATGCCTTGTCTTTTTCTAGTGCACATCACTCAATGGTAGGTTAAGGTTTAGCTAGTCAACTGTACCGTTTTTAGAATGTAAAACCTTACAGAAGCTAATATGACGCCATGAGGTGTTTAAACAATGTGATTTCGTGTTTATTTAAAAGTAAAATATACTTTGAAAACAATACTTTTTGGCATGACTAATGATTGCAAAAATGACTTGCGTCCCTCTTCCTCAACGCCAACGTGTGGCACTGATGCATAAAATGACCTTTGATATTTGCATCGGGATACGCCACTAGACGCCACCATACCCTTATCTCCCTGAGTGACGTGGTGACCTACTGTGACCGTTACATGTCAGGTAAGTGGAAGCAAAGAGCACCCAGACTATTTTCTCCACCAATCCTATTAGTGTATTAGCGAAGACGGGCTAGCGACATGAACACAAGAGGATAACCAGGCTGAGGCATTGGGCCATATAGCAAAAAGTTTAACAATCATGCTGCTTGCTTGTTGGTTGCCCCCGTTTAGCTGAGATGATTTACATTTCATTACAACACACATGCGAAAAGGGATAGAATTGATCCCTATATATTTCTGCAAGGACGCAGGAGATTGATCATCAAATATATGTGGTTTCAAGTGAAGTACACAGAACTGGATTTAACGTCAGTAACAGGAGAGGAAAGTAGAATATGTCTATCCTGTTGACGGTAGTGTGAGGGAGGCACTGACAGGTGTGGAGACAGAGCTGTCTAAAGATTAAGTATGAGGGCGGACAGTTGCGAGGACATGTGGTTCTCCATCATGGTTCCTCATATATCTTGGTGAAGGTCAGATCAGCGGCTTGCTTTCAAGCACTGTTTTCTGTGGAGGCATTGTTATGGGAGTGTTTGACATTGTACTGTGTGACCAGATTCTGGGTGGGAGTTGTTGATATTCAGGGTAAGATAATATAAAAGGGACAAGGTTTAGCATTTCACGAAGAACAAACACCCCCCCGACGTGGATGAGCGATGGAAGATCTGTGCAGTGATAGAAACAAACCGGCATGGAAGAAAGACAGGAAAATGAAAAGAAAGCGAGAGAGAGAGAGACAATGATAAAGACTAATGGAGCATACAATGTACTCACAGGTCAGCTCCAGAGCCATAAATGGAATATCTAACTTCACCCCATAGACCTGAGTCTGGATCTGTAGCCTGGAGTAGAGGAAGGGAGAGGCCAAAAAGAGTAAGAGAGAGAGAGAGAGAGAGAGAGAGAGAGAGAGAGAGTTAAACCAAGAGCACAATTCATTCAGAATGTATTTCTTAGGGTTTAGGAGAGTCCGAGGCTCAGTCGACTAAACCACATGTTCTGTGGCTGTGATGTTCAGTTTCACGGCTTACACTGTGCTGCAGGCCAACTCCTTTTTCTCTCAATCTATTGGTACTGCTGCGTAAAATCTGATAAAAAAAACAAAACTTTGATGCCTAAAAAAACGTATAATCCTTCCATTAAAAAATAAAGAGATCTGCCATTTTTAATTCCCCAGCTGACGTGAATGAACGGCGGGGCGAGGGGAGCCGACCGCTGCCATGGAATTAGTATTACATTGGACGGGTCTTTGGGTGGGCCGGTGGGGAGAGGGAGAGTTAGAGGGTCGGCTAAAAAAAGAATTGGACTCAATATCGCATGAAACGTCATCACTATCATCCTCGTCAACATCGTCATCATCGTGTTAGAAGCTAATCTCTCAGTGCAGGACTGTCTGGCAGTGGCCTATCTGTCTGTGCGCTTCAAGGTCATTGGCTGGCTGCGCTTTCATTTTTCTATCTGATTGAAATTGCCCGAGATCGCAGCGATGAGCCTCTGCAGCGTTCACGCATGGGCAGGGTTTAGCAGTGATCCGCCCTTTCCCTCCTGTTGCTTTGTAGCTTCTGCTAAAGGTCGACTGACTATACTGACGGGAAACAGGCACTCCTGTGTCCTATTTAACGTGAGCTACCCGCCTGTTAACTTTGTGTTAAGGTGGACTTTAAGCCATGCAGAACCTAAATAAAATTAGCAAGGTGTATGTATTTATGTGTTTGTTTTGTTTATTAGGGTTGTTATATTTATAAAGAATGTCGCTGTGATATTGAAATCAACAAATGAAAAGTGCCGTATGGCCTTCAGAATGCGGTAATAATCGACCAGAATAGAACAGCAAGCATTTTTTTTGCAGCTAAGCATTAGCAAAAACAAAAAGCCGGGTATTTAGTATTACACAACAAAATGAAAGTGATAGCCATCTGGCAGCTTCTCTCCCATGTCTCTTACGCAAACCGGCCCAAAACATCCTCAATCGGGGAATCAACCTCTTTTTTTTTTTGTATCTTTACATATTTAGCATTCTGTTTTGGCTGTGCTTTCAACAGTGAGAGGGGGCTGTTTTTTTTTATTATTATAGCCAAGTCAGATGAACGCTCCCTTACAGTCACGCAGACAACGTTGGAGCCCCCGGGTGAGTTTTCCGGGACCCTGGCTATGTAGTAGTCGGAGGAGAACTTGGGAGCGTTGTCGTTGGTGTCCCGCAGATGGATGATGATGTCGGCTGTGGCGCTGAACCTCTCTGGCGTGTCGACCTCCACCGCGAGAAGCTGAGACAACAACAACAACAACAACAACAACATGTTCACAACATCCTCACTTTAGTATTATCGCTGAGACCTTTTCATCATAAGCGACTTACAGTGAGTTGCTTGGGATAAGTGTGAATATTGAGCAGGTAGAGGCTTAAAATAGACTAGTTGTGAAACCGGAACTGTTCAACTTGGGGTCATACTGCTTGACCAGTACACTTCATCCCGCCCCCCAACTGCCACAGTGTTCAGATTCTGACCTTGTAGGTGAGAAACTGGTATTTCTCGTAGTCCATGGAGGAAGAGTCGTCCACCAGGATGGTGACCTGGGCCTCGTTGAGCACTGTCTGTGGGACGACTCTCAGCATTCTCCCCGGACCAATCAGCCGCAGGTTGAACTTAGCATTAGCCCCCTGCAAGCACGCACCATCGGCACAGTAGTTAGCACTCTCAGCCAATACACAACTGTAAGCACTGAAAAGACAACAACAACGCCAACAGCCAACATTCATAGCTGATACACGATATTTAGCATTGACAAAAAAACATTTGAAGCTACATTTCCACGAAACGGGTATGCTAAAATTAGAGCCAAGCCATGATAATTCAAACATGAGCTTATGTAATCAACATTTGTTAGAATAACACTGTGAGTGAAAGAGACGGCAATAATCCCTGTAGTGTTGTCCATTCAATCAAAATAAAAGCTGTGTCTCTGTTTTCATTGTATTATCCATGGGACAGAAACCAATCGCCTACTTTTCCCTATCCCATTCTTATTAATGTCTGAGCATAGTATTTGAGGTTATGTTTGAGTGGCATTAGGGTCATAAATGTACACTTGCATACGCTTACAGAGTACAGAACTTTTATGTTTCAATCTTGATCTTGTTTTAGTCCAACTTTTATAATGTAGTTGATTCAATTAGGAATATGTCAATGAATATTGTAGAGCATAACTTTTCTCAAATTGGGTTAGGGGGTTAGGGTTAGGTTTGAGCATAATATCACAAATCACCATCATCATCCACTACTATAGTCACAAATTCAATACTGTTTGTCAAAATTATAATTCTATTAATGGAAAAACATATGCTACTCCCAATTGTAGTAAAGTAAAGCAGCATCAAGCATCTCTCTGTCTGAAATGAATCGGGCCATAACTGATATGCTATGCTTTTATGTGATGCTAAAATGCTATGCTACCAATATGCTGTGTTAAAAGGCTATGCTCATATTATCCATTAAGTGATATGGCTATAATACTCTATGCTCACAATGTTCTTTGCTAATATGTCCTGCTAACAGCATGCTAGTTAATGAGCTAACACCATGCGCTCCATCACCACCTGATCAGAGTCGTTGACGGTGATCTTCAGGCCCCTGAGGATCTCTCCCTCGGGGGGGTGCTCGTTCATGGTCAGCTGGAATGTGTTCTGGGGGCCGTGCTCCCCGTAGAAGGTGGGCGGGTTGTTGTTCAGGTCCACCACGCGGATCACCACCGTGGCCGTCCCATAATCCATCAGCTTGCCATTCTCCCCCACCTCTGAGGCCTGGAGGACACAAGCACACACAAATTAGGTCATTTACGTCATGGTTTTGTATTATCCTACTTGGGTGTTGTCCTGCATTAGTAATGTGCTGCATTGCAATTGAGGTTGATAAAATGTGGTGACATAGTATAAACAGTATATGACCTCTTACCCGGACAATTATGTTAAAGATCTCTCGCCTCAGATTCCCGGGGTGAGTGAGCAACGTGATGCAGCCGTTGGTCTTATTGATGCCAAACACACCATCGTCTCCTGCAGAGACCAGCATCACACAAACCACATGTCGGTCACAGCCAGCCTCAGCTTTATACAAAATCACTGACCTAGTCAAAGTCACTCCTACTATTGCAATTCAAACTATTTTGATGCTTTAGCTTGATGCGACTTACAGGGATCTCCGATACATTAATGAGGTTGTCGTAGTTAGAAAACACACACAAGAATGCCTACAGGTGGGCTGAGTACATGTCTAGTTAGGGTAAATAAAGTACCCCCAGACTTTTTCAATTGCCCCCCGAGGGGTTGTTAGACTGTAAGAGTAACAAATATTTCAATAAACAGATACCTTTATCCAGAGTGAATACAGTGAATTCAGATACATGTCATTAAGGAGCAGGTGGGTCTTGGGCAACTTGCGCAAGGATAGTGGGGTTAGAACCCAGGACCTCACGTCTGGGAGGCAAACCCCCTCGTTGCATCACCTGACCGTGGGAGCTAGCAGGAGGGAGGTTCTCACCGTCGTCCAGGGAGTAAACGATAGGGTTTGGGTTCCCCGCATCTCCATCTTTGGCCAAAACTCTGTAGACCTCAGAGCCCTGAGGAGACAAGTCTTCCGTTGTCAGTTTTTTGGGTCATTTCTAGTCAAAATGACAAAATATCAAAGAATCCAAGTGGCCTTCCTTACTCTATATAGTACATCACATAACTATACCATTTTAGAAAGTGTGCTATGAAGGCACAGCAACCACACAAGGAGTGTGTTGACGTGCTTTGGGACAGGCACGTCAAACACATGAGATGGGGGGGGGATTCAACAAGGCTAAGACGACTCAGTGTAATTAATCTGGAGCCACATGGCAGCAGAACCCCCGGAGGCCCATCCACTAAAAGGTGTCCCCGTCAGGTTTGATGACGGATCTCGGTCCAGGCGTCACACGGTGAACCGCGTGAGCCACGCGGGCCATCGTACTCACGGGCAACGAGACCTCGTAGACGAACCCGAAGTAGGGCGTGCCGAGGAAGGAGGGGGGCGTGTCCTGCTGGTCCAGAACGTTGATGGTCAGAGAGGCGGAGGCCGACATGAACTGCTCCCTGCCGTTGAAGTCCCCCCCGCCGTCCTGGGACACACATTTGTAATTTGTCAGGTTTTTTTATTTTTTTATGTGTGTCACTGTGCATCTTTTGAATAAAAGGCTCAGAGGGTTCAACCATGAATGAATGACATGGATCAATATGATTGTAGACGTGATCATATTTAAAGAATACTTAATACAGTAGATTCATAGCTCACATAGTATAGCTATAGATTATTTGAACACATCATCAGGTAACTTTCAGTGAAAGTGCAGTGATAGCGTAGCATGATGGTCGTTGCCGTGCCGCTGTACAACCGTTACCTTGGCGATCACCGTGACAAAGTGTGTTTTGGATTTCTCGTAGTCCAGGGCCTCCCCGGTTCGGATGCGGAGGACCCCGCTATGTCTGTCTATAGAGAACAAGCTGGACTGTGCTCCCTGAGAGAGAGAGAGAGAGAGAATGGGGGGAATAGCGATAGAGGGGGGTAGGAATGAGACGATAGAAGGTGAAATTGCAGAAGAGAGACAGTGGAAGTGAGAGTGAGAGAGAGTAAGAGAGAGAGAGAGAGGCATAGAAAGAGAGAGTTAACAAAAAGGTGCTTTTTTTATAAGCTCCTTTAAAAAAACAAACAGATCAACTCAGATAAGGTCAGAGCAGAAAGCCTCTCTCACTCTCTCACTCTCACTCTCACTCTCTCTCTCTCTCTCTCTCTCTCTCTCTCTCTCTCTCTTCCCCTCTCCCCCTTCTCCCTCCCTCTGAAAACCCTAAACCTCACGTGAGCTTTCATTCAAAACGGCTCAGATGGACCCAGATGAAAAGCGTGGCCGACCGACGGCCACTTGAATTAGGCCACCGCCTGACCACATGAAACCATCCTGCATCCATCTCTCCCTAAGAGCCCATATGCCCAGAGGACGGGGCGGGCAGGTGAAAGCCCCCCGGGCTCCAGATGTGTTCTGCGTTAGCATCGCCACGGACCAGCTGTCCTCTGTTCCTAATAGCCCAAAGTGCAGAGTGCCACCCCCTGCAGCCAGTGCACAGCAGCAGTACTTTAAGCCCCCAATACCTCACACAAATGTAATTGTGACTTAATCCCGGGCCTCACGATAGCACGAGTGCCACATAAGCAGACACGCACACACGGGCACACACATATGAACATACATGAAAACACATACACACACACACGCACAAATATGACCACAGAAAACAATGCATGCACACACACACAGAAATATACACACATTCATGCACCGTATGACCATACACACATAAAGCCACATGTACTACATGCAAACACAAAGACATCACACACACACAGACACACACACACACACACACACACACACACACACACACACACACACACACACACAAGATAGTAACCCACTAAATGATACCTACCACATTGTTCACTTTGTTTTTTTCCCTCACCCTAACCTGATAACCTGACCACCTAACAGATCATCTAGCTACTATGCTAGGGTTTAGTGGCAGTGTGTTGGGAGGAGTGGTCGGGGGTGGTTGGGGGGGCTACCTGGAGGTAGAAGTTGACGGACCCCCCGGAGCCCGTGTCTCTGTCCAGCGCCTGGACCTGGAAGATGCTGCTTCCGGACTGGGCGGTCTGGGAGGGGATACGGGCAGATAATCCAGGGTCACAGTATGTAGGGCATTGGGAACAATCACTCACAAGCTCCATGACCCCCTTCTGGGCCAAGGACTAAATGTTGGACTAGGGTGGAGTTTTGGGGTGGGGGGGGGGGAGTTAAAAGTCAAAAGGAGGAAACACTGCAAATCATAAATAAAGAACTATACACAACTATATACTATGTACAAAATATTTTCAGTTGGATCGCTTACTTCTAGTACATCGACAATAGCCGGCATGTTTTGGAATTCCGGTTTTTCATCGTTGGCATCCATTACGAACACCGTGACTCGCTCCACCACCTGCGGGGGACAGCAGGGACATGCTTACTACACTGTGATCACACATTCAGTGCACTACATGTACTGAATGTGTAATCACAGTTTAAATTCAAATTGGCCAATTGATAACGACGACAATTGAGCTAGACAAACAAATGGCTTCCATGTAGGCCATGTAGCAGGTAGACACGTACAACTGCCCAACAATGGTGCAAATACAGTAGGCCTCAGACAATCAGTACAAACCTTGCTTCTTCCATCCGTGATGCTGACGAGAACATCGATGGAGTCTTGTCTCTATGATAACAATGAAAACTAAATTAGAAATATCTCTGTATGGCTCGTTTCGAACAAATATGAATGCACAAATGTTGTAGGGGAAAATGTATGTTAAATCTGAAAAATGCAACTCAAGAATATTTCTGTTTGTATTCTTGAAAGGCTTCTGTCATCAGTCAGTCATCTGGCTAAATGTCAGAGGTTTACCTCTCGATCCAGCTTCTCCACCAAAGTAATGTTTCCAGATACTGGGTCCACTCTGAAGTACTGCTTGGAGCCGGGGTCAAATGCAAGGCCGTATCTCACCTCCTGGCCTTCGGGGTCTGTCCCGTTGAGGGAATAGATGTGTGTGCCTGTGGAGAGAAATCAGGATCATACAGGATGCACATCACGTCATGTGTGGCTAGGGAGCTGTTCACACAAAGGCTTTCACAGCAAGCTCATCTCGTTGAATTCAAGAAGTGGCATCACCACGTCATCATCCACATCCACAAACACACCTGAACTATTTGTCATTTCATGTGGCTGATTGCTCACTGAACTGGGCAACGAGACATTGAGATGCTTTTATCCAAAGGAACCAGCTGTGAATTAAGATACGTGTCAACCGCAACAAGAGGGTCGTCTTGCTAAGGGTTAGGTTGCGGTCGATTGGGATCAAACCTGGTTCCCTTCCAGCTGAGGGTTGACCCAAAAACACTATCAAGCCCAGTTTAAGCTAAATGTTCTGTCTGTTCCGGGCGTTCGGGTCTCACCGACTGCGGTGTCCTCAGAGAGGCTGAACAGAGCCAGGTTCCCATTCTGGATGTAGGGTCCGTTGTCGTAGAAATACGGAGCGAAGTCTGCTTGTGCTGTGAAGAAAGAAAGAGAGGGCTGCTGAGCAAACTTTATAAACGTGAGTCTCTTCCCCACACCATCACACTTGTTTACCAAAAGACTTTCAGCATCAATTATTTCATAATGTCTTCAATACTGTGCTATAATTGCAACACACACAAACCCAAACACACACACACACACACACACACTTACACAATGCTTTTATATTCCTTGCAAAGGATACTTGAACGATAAGGCAAATTATTTGTTTTGTAATGTGAATATTTCTCATAACACAGCATTCATGTCATGTTCCTCTAAATATCCTTTGAACCACAAAGTATTAGCCAGGTAGAAGCTTATCTACACCAGCTATAGGAGCCTGAAGCCCCCTGCCTGCTCTATCCCTCTGACTGGGATTACAGGTGAGTTACGTCAGTGTCCTAAAATACCCTTTCTGTGTAAATGGATGGACATACCTAGTCTCTAAAATACTATACCATCATAACAATTGCAAGAAACCTGACATTAATAAGCCTATAAAACAAATGCAACATGTGAAAAAAACATAACAATACAATAGTTAGAGACAACATAAACACTCACATGTGACTGGTAGGAAAGTTAGCAATGATAGAATTGAATAGCATCGGAACAAAAAAACAGGACAAACTTAACGTTAATGCATTCACAATGAACTGTTAACACAAATGACAAACCAAACATTATATATTATTCTAAAAATATCAAACTTTTTTTTGTTTTTGTTTTTCTCTTGTCTATAATTGTTTTGTGAACAACTCACCAATGCAGAAGTTCACTACTATGACAACAAATGAAAAATGTAACTTCTTCACATTCTTCATCCTAAGGAACAAGGTGGTTGAGTCGCACCATGAAGAAAGACCGCCGGAAAGAAAATGTTGAAAATTTAATATCCGTGTCGAGGAAGGTGATTGCAATCCACTAGAGCAAGAGGTAGATCTTTGCACCAGTGAACACTAGGCAGGCTGAGGCAGTCTCTAACAGGTTAATCCAATGACACATCTTAGCCTCACGAAGAGCCACTCATAGGCCCTTACAGCCACACCGGCACAGATCCTCACAGGGGGGAGACGGACAAGGACGTGGGCAAACCAATTGTTTCAAATAAATCATTCAACACAATTCTCAACAAAACAGCTTGTATTCAACTGGTTATCTCGTGTTTGCAACTTAATGTTCATTTAATGGCAACGACAAGGACATGGTGTTTGTGAAACAAAGATAAATACCGGTGGTGCCGTGTCTGGCTCCTTAATGCACACGGTGGGAGGCTTCAACCTGTCCATCGACTCTCATCATAAGTCTGCTGATGGTTGTGCCTATAGTGCTCTGCATCTGCTATGCAGGCCAGAGCCATCTGTCCACCTCGAAAACAAGCTGAAACATCCTCTACTTATTGAATAAATATATGACTGCAATTCATATGATTGCAATCCATGGCACAGGTGAATGCAGTGGCAAGTTCTCTGTTTTCATTTGAAAATGACGGAGGGGTTTTATCACAAAAACTGGAAATTGGAAGGATTTCTGGGACTGTAGAACAAATTAAGATTTTTCAGAGGTTCAACAGGACCTTTCATTATATTTCTTTTTTTTGAAAAACTCCTGATCTTTCCCTCTTTTGGTCTTTATTTATTTCCGTCTCACCAACAAGTGTGGAGTTCAAAACCTTATCGCACTGGCAAGTTTCCCATGGTATTTAAGGCACTGAGGCTTAATGGCGTTGTTTGATAATCTTAATCAGCTGCGTGGGGCATACTACAGCAGGCAGGTGTTGCGTAATTCTCCACCACTGATCCTATTTCCACAAATAACATCCACCACAACAACAAAGATCACTTTGTCGTCCGCACATCTGTTGGCTGCTCAGGCTATGGTTTCCAAACCTACCGTCAAAGAAAAGACTACGGCATGTAGACCAGAAGAAAAACGCAAAGCATCGAAAAAGAAAGTGGTTACACTACACGAAAGGCCACAATAGGCCACAAACAATAACAATGAATGAATTAAAAGTTAACTAATGGTCTAGTAATCATTTGCTTAAGTTATTAGTTCTAACCCACCAACTCTAACCTTAACCCTAACCTATGCTAATGCTATATAATAATGGTTATTACGAAATTAACTAATGTTATTTACTGGCTCAATAATGTACCTTTATTGTAAAGCATTACAAAGAAAATAATAAGTTTACAGTTTGTTGTATGGTAGTAAAACACTGTAGTGCAGATATATTCAGCAACAATAAAACCAACTGTTTTATAACACCAACATTATTGCTCTGAAAACACGGTTTGGGTGTAGGAAGGAGGTACAGGAACAAATGAAAAAATAAATGTGGATCTGCAAGACAATGGATGCGTTTGCATGCTAACCTGACATGTTGCATACAAAGGATAAACCTTTTCAGTGCATTTCTATACGAGGGAATCAAATCTGCTTTCTAATCCATCTGTCATCAGCCAAATACTACACATCGACCGTTAACCCCTAAAGACCAGACCACTCTCTCTGGTGGGGGCAGAGAGTGACTGATGAATGAATTACTGCCACAGTCACACTCTTTTATACAAAAGAGGGTTGAATACAGAGGTTAAGTATATGCGTGAAGAGGATGTTAACATAGTTCACACAAGACATATGCATAGGTAATTTGTCCTTTGTCACGTTACTGCCACCACAAAGCCAAGCCAGTTCATGAGAAATACATGTGGTTAGTTCTAAACTTTTTCAATATAATATAAATAACACATCATAATAAAAAACATCTATTTTCTTTGCAATGTGATTGCTGTATACAGTTATACGTTGAGTTCCCTATGATCACTCAGCCCACAGCAGAGATCACCTGCCGACTTCAAACTCTGAGTGACAGTGGGCGAGGCCCTGGTTTCAGGTTTAAATCCCGTACTGCTGGCAGATGGCCGCAGCCTTCAGCTTAACCCGCTGCTCTTGAATCCAGGCTCAGCTTGTAGGGCAGCCCGGGCCAGTCTGTGGTGGAGACCCCGGGTCATTCAGAAGCTAAGAAGTTAAGACTTTTGGTTCAACAAAGACCATGAACTGAAGAAAAATACAACTACGTGTGATCTCAGAGCATTGATTGTTGTATTATCGGTTAATATCAGTTATCCTAAAATGACCTGTCTTGGAAAACTAAGTCTTGTCTGATTTTACCAGGTGGATATTCAGTATAATTACCCAACACATTCCTGTATGTCCTCCAATAAGAAAATGTGAATAGAAATCTATACCAGTGATTTGAATGTAATATGACGAGGGGGGATCGCACAACTCTTTTGCTCATCGTCATCTTCCTACTACTGGCCCATGGGAAATCTCACCGGGAGCCACACGCAAAAAGCATCAGCATCCCACCCTCTGCATCATCTGGGGGGATTAGAGACGTAAACGCGCAGCCATGACAGACCTTCGTCAAATAGGATCAGGGTTGTCTCTTTTTCCCCCTCTCTCTCTCCGTTCTTATGTGCCTGAATCTAGCCTGAATCTAGCGTCCACAGGACACAGGATAGGACCGTGAAATAATCATGTTGATGATAATAATAATATTGACACTGGAAAGGATATTTCTGACAGGGCATGGATATAATTTCAAAAGTAAATTTAAAAAAGTACCCTTACATAAATAGGTTGATCTACCGGGATACTTTTACCTCTTTTATTATTTGTAAGAAATTATTTTTCTTTACACTTCCAAACAGGTTGTTCGGAAGTTGTCAGGGTAACAAACCATTTGAGAGGCGTAACATATGTGCTCGTTAAACCTGTGGTGTTTTTACAAAACAGGAAATTGATAGATAATAATAGATAATAGACATAATACAATTGTGAACATCAAATCTTGTTACCTATTTGGTTGATTTGTTTTTTTATCTAACCTGTGAATCCAGACCACCTGAGCACAAGTTACCCGTTGGACTTGACTGTTTTGGATTATCATTATTATAAATGATAATCTGTGGTGCAGTTTGCCAGGGGTGGAAGGGTTATCTTTTAGTTCTGCTCCACCCCCAAATCTAGGTCACTCTTTTAATCCCACCATGTACAGTAGAGACAGATCAAAAGTAGTCTTTTCGTTTTTATCAAACTGCAAGCATAGAAAGCTTAGTGTTGATGGTATCAGTCAGCATTTCTCTTTAATAGTATACACAATTTTTCCCATCTGTTACTCTGTTTGTGTATTTGTATCTATTTTGTATCAAAGAGAAAAGCTACTTTTCCCAAAGTTACCAAATATGAATTGTAGAGTATTTCTTAGTGTGGATATGTTAACAACATACATACATACATAAGCCTTCTTGCTGAAAGAGGTAGGCTACCACTGATGCAGATTCTTGTCCGTTGCTGCCACCAGGTGGTCGAAAGAAGAAGATGGATTTGGGCCACCGTTATATTCAGCAGTCACTAAATATCAAAACAAATTAGAAGATTATTAGATCTAAAGATTTATAATTAATTGCACTCAAAATCATATGAAAACAGTTAGTTAAAATTGTATAGGTTATATATATATATATACATATATATAACCCTATATATATATATATACATATATATATAACCC
>JAOPUA010000044.1:8769266-8780419 GCA_027122455.1 Trisopterus luscus
TCCTAACCACCCCCACCCCCCTATCCGACCCTTTGGGCCTTCCCCCCTGCGGGGGGGGGGGCCGGCGTGCCGGGGGCGCCCCGCCCCCCAACCCCACAAAGAAAAAGAACCTGATATTGTTTTGGTATGAGCAGGGATTTGGTAAAAGCGACGATGAACGTAAAGGTACACTGGCGGTTGCCAGGTGTGTTGAGTCCTTTTCCAGCGTGGCTGCGGTTCCCAGTGCGTGATGCTGCCTGGATACACACCAGCTATACAGCATATGCCAGGAAAAGCCTGGGGCCTTTAATGAAATATGCATTCTCGCCGTGAGGAGACACACGAAAAGTTACAGGGGAAGTCAAAAAAGAACCAAAGAAGGAAGCAAAGTTGGAGGAACTGACAAGATGACAAATTAAGTTAAGAACAAAAACTTTTGCTGTAAAAAAAAAAAAAAAGCATGTTTGGGCTATGCAGACTGAACTCCAAGGAAACCTCAAGGAATCATTGACAGGCAACGCGAGATTAAACACAAGTCCAAGAATCTCTGGTGGTAGCAATCATATTTCCCCCTCTGGGTTATTTGAAGCCCAAATGCCAAACCAATTATTCTATATAAACAAAACACTCTGGCCAACATTCTACAGAAGTAGTTCTACTTAAGTGATGAAACCAAAGTCACCCAGCTCTCATGGCTTAACCTATAACGTTGGCTGTGCTGCGTTGCCCTGTTAAACACTTCATTGCAGTAGAAAAGAGCAAGATCACCACTTTGAACTATGATCCTGGGGTACATTTGCCTCACAATAAAATATTCATAATAAAAATGCCTACATCTGTATAAGCAGCCGTCCGTGACTAAACGTTCCAGGCTTACATTCCACTTGTATCAGTCAGTTGAAATGGGGCTGATTCTGGGAGAGCTGTGGGGCCCGGCCTGGCCCTCACGTGTGTGTGTGTGTTAGAGGGAGTGTTCATGAAGAGGGAGACACTTCAAATGCAGAATAGGAGGCAGGGAGACGGCTGGTGTTCACCCCCGGCACGCCGCATTAGCATATCCCATTTCCTAGTCATGCTGACACACAGCCCCAAGAAATAACACACAAACACAAAACAATCAACATTCATGTATTCAGATTCCTTGTTTACGTACGTGGAGTCCAAGTCCAGTCACAGCCTTCCCCAAGCCCCCAACCGCCGGTATTGGGTGGAGGCTTAAAATGATCTATATATATATATATATATATAATATAGACTATAGCATAGAGGCTACATTATAGTCTTCTTATGCCATAGCCATAGCTATTAAAGAGGCTAAAGCATAAAAGAGGCCTACACTAACCCTGTAACTTTATATCTGCTATTAGGGTAGAAAAACTTCCAAAAAGCCATTTGGGAAGGAAAGAAACCTCAAGAAGGTTGATCACGTTGACGACTCATTGGAAAATGGATGAGACAGGCACCATATAATAGCAATGTATAATAACTAGAACTAATAAACAACTGCCTTGAGTTAAATTACCCGTTGAAAATCTCCCATCGAACAAAACTATCATTCAACAAAATACCCTTGAAGTAGTGAGAACTTGACTTCAATCTTGACGTGGTCAAAACCTATTTTTAAAACCCCATCATCTCGAAACATCTGGGGGATAATGAAGCTAGGCGGTTGAACGTTGTAGGTGTATCCGCCATTACTCATTTCATGAATGGGCCCCATCAGTAAACACCTGCTAATATCATCATATTGCCCCCCGTGATGAATGACCCTCATTCCGCCAAGATGGGAACAGTATGGTTGATTTCACATGGCGACACAGGCGAGCATATTGGCCAAAAATGACCCATTAACGATCTCCGCCACCGCCACGTGCTAAGTGCCGAAACGCCGGCCTTTCGGTCGCGAGCTCCTCGCTTGAACGGCGCCGCCACCGCGCGCTCCCTCCTCTTGGCGCGGCTCGCGCGCGCTTCATTGGGTTTGATCTCAATTGAGAAGTTCAAGGGGATGATTGAAGTCGCATTAAACAAGGATTGCTCGTGTTTTAAATAGCTTTCCTATTATTAGTATTAATATGGATTGAAATGTTGTTCCGGTTGTTTGACCGACTATTTATGCCTATTGTACATTTGTATTTCTGTTTTCAGTTTTTGTTTGTATGTGGTAATCAGTGCGTCAATGAAAAAGAGAGCGTGCTCTCAATGGCCTTCCCAGAATAAATAAAGGTTAAATAAAATAAATTTAAAATGGGGTGACAGATCAGAGTGCCATCTAAACAGCTCGTTAGTCCAATATCGAGGAGACACGCGCCGAGCCCATCGCCGCCTTGTCGCTCTTATCGACGTGTGTGCCCGGATAGTGGGACGGATCTTCGGATGTGTGCTTGACAATGTAATAGTGGGTCAACGACGTCGTGGTCGTGGAATACATTGTTGTTCCTACGTCCAGCAAATGCGATTGGCTATTTTTTGCCTCGAGTTACAATTCCCAAGACACTGATATTTAATCAATAGGTCTACAATTGGGTAATCATTTAGGCCTACCATGTCTAAAATAAAATACCCCCCGCCCAGTGAACGTTCACCTCACAAAGCTCCCATCAGAGGTTGCCGTAAGCTGTCCAAAATCCTCCAAAGTAACACACGTCTTACTTGCTCTTTCTTCCCATCAGGTTGGTCTACAATTTTAGTTCACGTAGAAAGAACAATTCGTGTTGTTCTGACAGTTCTCCACTAGAGGGCACTGCTACGTCTGTTGTAAAATAGTCTGTCACTTTCCATCGTGTCGAAAAGTGCAGTCATTAATAACTTGATAAGCATTTCAGTACAAATGTAGCCACTTTATGTCAATGTGTATTTCGGTTGCATGGTGTTTCGTTAAGAACGCTGTGCGCATGGTGCGCACTCTGTACAGTTCTAGAGTGAACACATCTCTTTATCTCTCTATATATTAAATACGTGAATGCATATTTGTACATGTAATATATCAAGCAATATAACACACACACACACACACACACACACACATATACGCCTAAAAAATATATATATATACTGAACAAACCACATACTAATACTTTGATATTAGCTTCACATACTGTATCTCCTTCTTTGTTACTAAATCGGGCTTCAGGACATAAATCCTCACAGTAATTAGGTTGGGGGGAAGGGGCAGCATCCCGCCGGGTCTGAAGGCACGCTCAGTCCCAAGACATGGCCTACATGTAGAGGAGCCTCTGAAAACCTAAAATAAGGTACATTACGCTCGCTGAACGACGTCATGCTCCACTTCTGGGAGCTATTAACGTAATGCCTGAAAGGACTGGGTGGTGGGAAATGTCTTGATACCGGTAATCATAAGCTCTGATAGGCAGATACCGATGTTGATTAAGTATAACTATAGTAGCTTAGGAAATTATTATGAATTTCAAAGGAATCGATGATTATGAGTTTAGTTATTAATCTGAAATCTCAAGAAGCACTTATTTAGAAAGTGTTCGGAAGTATTTATGTCTTGCGCTCCAATTGAGTAACCTAGCAAGTTCCAGTTGAAGCTAATATTAAAGATGCAGCATGACTTCCTCAACACAAAATGGGCCAGACAACCCTTCTGCCCAGCCCATAACCAAAGCAATGGTAATTTCCTGGGCATTCCCATGTATCTGCCAGTGTATATCAGTGGTCTGACATATCACACCAATGATTTGCAACTAAATAGAAGGGATTTCATAAGGTGTACAACCCGAGTAGAAAACAAGTGTATTTACTTCTCGGGGATCTCCCAGGGCCTCTCCAAGCATCTTCTCGATGTTCCTCATGATGGCTACCTTCTGGTGAGCTCGCAGCGGGTACTCTATCCTTTTGGGCGTCAGAGCACCCTAATGAAAAGAAATCCACAAAAGCACTGTAGTATTAGACGGTGTAGGACTTTTCTGTTTTAGAGTTGGCCAAGTTGTCGTATGACAAGTTGTTTGAGTTGAACACATGTCTGATGGGGGTAATCGTTTTTGCAGACCTTGTACCAGAAGTTTACAGTGATGGTCACTCCACCATCCAGCAAGGACTCAATATGATGCCACCTGAGAACATAAAAAGGCCTTATTGGTCCAGCCTTTCCACATCTGCTTAAAATCGACACAAACTCATCCAGTGGTCCTTGACTGTTCATAAAGGGTTTGTATCGAATACAGACTAAATGACAGCAGGGCATTTTAGAGTTTCTGCTGCTAATTTCAGCAAGACTGTAGGTTAACAGATTTGCCTCTCACGCTTTCTTATGTGTTCTACAGTGAAATCTAAATGAGAAATTATTAAAAGCTATCCTCCAAAATTGCCAGCAGTCTTGTTTTGTATGGTCCATGTCCAACCTTGTTCCTATAAATGTATAAGATGATGTGAGATCGCTTTGGATAAAGTGTATGCTAAATGCCCTAAATTTAAATGTAAATGAGTGAGTGTGCGAGTGAGTGAGTGGGCATTTTGGAGGAAAATGCCAAAGTAAAGCAGTAAGTAGAACTTGGTAGCCGGAGGTGTACGTTAATGGATGTAGCGTGAATGTAATGTTAAAACTTACAGGAAGTGCTCAAATCCAGCCACCATTAGCCGGCCTCATTTAATATGCATTCTTAGCCTAATGGGTACTATAACTCGTGACGCTGTCAATCTGATCCAAAAAAGCTCTGATGGGCTGTTATTGCATATCAAATAGCATCCATAACCTCGTTGAGAATCAGGTGGACCTGTCAGGCTGAGCGGTGTTCTTACCAATACATGGGGATGTAAAGCACGTCTCCCGGGCCCACCACCGTCTCATAGCCCACTAAGTTCTTGAAATTTGGAAACCTCTCATAGTCTGGGTTATCAAAATCCACCTGAAATTCCACAAAGAAATACACAATATTGCCGTGTTAGATAAATCCGTCATCTCGTAACCATGGGCCAGTCATTTGGCGCAGGCTTTTATCCAAAGCAACTTGCAGTGAATGGAGACACAGGTTAGGAGCAGGGGGCGTTATACTCAAGGTAAAATCAGAGGCTGTGGACAATGTGGATCAAACTCATAACCTTTGGTGCTGGGTTCAAGCCACTACACTTATCCTGCCTCCTTTCGCCCCCCCCCCCCAATCTTTAAACAAAATGTATGTGCTTTGTTCCTCAATCATTCATGTGAACTGTATCAACTCTATGCTGATCTCTCCCCCCCCCCCCCATGTATAAGGGCCCTTGAGACACTTACCTGGCTCTGCCGGTCACAGGGGTGGTGGACGGGGTACGGATACAGACACTCAAACTGGTCGGGGTGGAAGAGGATACATCTTTTGTGGCCTTTGATCTGCGCAAAGAAGTTCTGCTGCTCGTCATAATGTGCCGGCGTCACGTTGCCTGTTGTGAAAGATGAGCGACGCAAGATGTGCTTAGGAGACCGCCGTACTGCAGCCCAAGCTCACAAGCTCGAGAGGCATTGTTAACAGCTTCTTAGGGGATATCACTTCACAACAACAGAGGGAGAGGGGGATCAAGCCATCAACAGTCGTGAGGTCCACTATAACCAAGCATCGGATCACAGCATCCACCGTGACCAATCTTGTTGCATTTGGACAGAAGACACTATATTATTAAGCACTTGTGTTAGTTACTTATTTGTGAATTGCATCAATATGCAAATTCGGATAAGGAAGTTAAACCTTCGAGGACAGGGTTTTGGCCTGACACATCATACGTCCATAGGCCACTGAATCAATCCTGCTCCCAGCTAGCCACAGTAAACACCCCCCCCCACCCCCTCCCGTGTCTTTCTATGAGTTGCAATCGCTCAGAAATCGTGGAGAGAGTGGAGCACAGATAGTGACTTCAAGTCTACGTCGTGTCAAGTGAAGTCAAATACATTTGTCTAGCCATTAATCACAGTTGCAGTCTCCCATGTTATGGTACTACTCAATCCTAGGCCTTCTTAATGGCTTTGAACAGATTTTTTTCTAAAATAAGAGAGCACTGCTTCCTAGCGTGTCTTGTGACATTGCGGTCTGCATCATCAACTCTGTTTCAGGAAAAGTTGGACCATTGACATTGGATAATTGATGTTCCAGACTGATTTTTTTTTTGTTGAACAAATGTATTAAGTAGTACTCTATTATTAGAAAATAGTTCTGATTTATTATTAGAAAATTGTACAATGGTAATGAGTTCTATGTGGGCTAGGCTGTCACATCTTCCTTCAGAACTACGGTGGGTAGGTTGATGGTATCTTACCCTCCATGCCTATGAGCAACAGATTGGACGTCAGCTGTCCCCAGTTCCTCTTGGCCTGCTGCTTGTTAATCCAGTTCCAGTTGAATCCCAGAAAGTCCACCACGATCTTCCTGCCCACTGTGTCGTTCAGGGTCTGTTGCAGGTACACCCTGTGGTGGGACGTAATCCTCATTAAAGTCCTGTCTTTTTATAGCCACTAAATGGACATGCTTACATTTTAACCCTTTTTAATGTAAATGGCTGTTTGGTTTTATTATTTTTATGAAATGCTCAAAATGTAATTTAATATTATTTACTACCGGTATATATCTATTATTGTTATTGTTTGTTGTAATTGTATCATTACAATCAATTTGTCTTGGATTGATTGTGATATCTCTTTTCAAATTAAGCTGCACATTAGAAATTAACTCAAGGCCACGCATCCATTGACTGAATTTTGCTTGGTGCGCACAGAAATGGGCGGGGCCTGCCAGCCGAAAGTTCACGTCAGGGCACGTCGTCAGGGCACGTCAGGGCCTATATTTTACAGTCTATGGTCAGGGCACGCGCCTTCAATACTCATTTATATACAGTAAATGCATGCCGCGGGCATCCAGCACCTTTATTGTCAATGTTCAGTGTTAGTTCCTGGTGCTTTAATTTACGGTTGGTCATTGTTCCCATTCATTGTTAAAATACATTCATAACACAGGAGGTGCAGATTACAGTATATAAGTATAACGGTTTTTTGTTTTTTTTCAGTTTTTACCTCTCTTCTCCCTCCGCTTCCTCCGTTTCATGCATTTTATCCACAAACTCGGGGAACTTCATTTCCATTCGTCTCGATTTCGGCATGAAATTCTCAACGTTGGCCATCTTTTTCTCGTCGTAGTAGAGGAATTTGTGGTTTTCTGCCGTGTAAACAGAGAAATCCCCATTCCCAATGTTCTCCTGCAGGTACTGGATGTCCCATTTCAGTGCTGGATAGACGAGGTTTGTGTCCGTTAGAACCACGGGTTCCTGCAAGTAGGCTTCAGTGAATAACATTATAGAGCAAATGTATTATGCATTTAACTTCAAGCTGGAGAACAAATCAAATAGTCGAAATACGTAATTACGTGCGTATAACGTTTATCGTAATTTTATCTCGATGGGTCAGACTATTACAGACGCATATGGGACCCTTCATATTCAAAATTGCTTCTACAAGTTCTACCAACTTCAACACTTATACAATCGCGTGCATGAAACCGTATAAGATACATTATTTTGTTTACGACTTCTTCGTATTTTTTTTAGGAAACCAGTCCGTATCATCAGACAGGCTACTTAATGAATATCAATGAAACACACAACGCCCAAATGTACACTCGCGTTGGCAGTCATTGGACACTGACAGCTCGCGGCTGGACTACGTGACTAGACGAACGTAGACCTGCTGGTGGAGCTGCAACAAAAGCCACCGGAGGCGTGCGCGCGCTGCCTCCACTTGGGGCGTGTGTGTGTGTGTGTGTGTGTGTGTGTGTGTGTGTGTGTGTGTGTGTGTGTGTGTGTGTGTGTGTGTGTGTGCGCGCGCACTTTAGCGGCGCGACGCGGTGCAGTGAAGCACAGGTTTGCTGCAATGACTGCAAGAGCAAACTTTGATTCAAAAAAAAATAGTG
The DNA here is from genome assembly GCA_027122455.1 of Trisopterus luscus. Lineage (NCBI taxonomy): Eukaryota > Metazoa > Chordata > Actinopteri > Gadiformes > Gadidae > Trisopterus > Trisopterus luscus. Next base: position 8,777,135 of record JAOPUA010000044.1, read on the forward strand.
CAGTAATATATATATATATGTGTGTGTGTGTGTGTGTGTGTATATATATATGTACATAAGGAACAGTGCAGAGTGCAGTGAAAAAGCCTGTCCCACTGACCTACTTGCTTAAACACTGCATTCACATTTAGAGCTATACTACCGCGGGCGCGATGGCGCGGTCGCCCTTGGTAACATTTCGATAGGTTACTTTAGGACTGTTTTACTTGCGTCCCAGAGGCGCACATGAGTAGGCCATTCATTAACTTTTGCAGATGGTTGAAGATGATTACATTTTTGATGCATTACATTTGCGTGGGCAGCAATTGCGCATGTGCAGAATTTACAATTTACACAGGGAGTTTTTATATTCACAAAGCACGTGTTAGTTGCAACGGTACGTGCAGAAACAGAGCCGAGAAACCCTACATGAGGAAATGGACACGAACACACCCATGGCATGAAGGCTACAGTGTCATAACATAAGGGCATGATACAAAGGACTATTAGAGTGATTAGTTTCGTTGAAACTGTTATAGTCAACTGTATCATATGCGAAGTCAATGACAATAAATTATAGCCTACAGTTATTTATGGACGGGATGCATTTAAAGTTGTCGAACTATTGATGGAGCCACTAAATACGACTTCCAAAGATACATTGTCAATTTCAACTGTAGGCAACTTTTTATTTTTTTTTACTTTGCCTACAGTTGAAAACTGAGCAAGAGCGGAGCGTTACATTTTGCAAGCGTAATATTGTCATCAAAGTAGGTCCAAGGTTCAAAATGACAATGTACTCATACACCTGTGGACGTATACACACAACATAACACGCTAGGGTTGTCCATCTTAGTAAATAATGTACCTTCGGTGGTACTCATTCAGACAATACCGTCATTACATTCTTCGACTAGGTTTCAATTTCAAGTGCTTGTTCATCCCAACACATCATCATACACTGTCGAGACAGCAGTGTGAAGTTGCAACCAATCATCTATTTACCTCGTTATTTATAAGCATTTCGGCTCGGGGATCCGTGTGAGAGAGCCTCGGTATGGGCTTTGTTTGAAAAGAATACTTTCGGAGCTGAGACTCGTTCCATCCAATGTTTTGGGCATCAGACATCGCGGCACAGCCTTCGGTCGTAGATGGGTCAGCCTCCACCACCGTTGCAGTTGCCATGGCTGGCGCAAATTTCCTCACCCCCCCTATCCTATGACTAGTAATCACTTAAAAATGCAAATGTATTTGCGTTGGAGTTCGTTATAAGAACACAGTAGAATCGGTCTGATACATGACGTAAAAAATAAGAATTGCTCCACCGACTGTGGTTCCTACTGTATGTGGACCTGCTCAATGTAGGTGTAAACCATAAACACACAGCAGCACTGACAGGCACTGAAACTAACGATACGAAAGTGAATGTTCAGGAAGATTTTTGAGGAGGAAACACATGCACTGAATTCAATGCAGCGACATCTAGCGCCCCGACTGACTACAATCTGAAGTACTTCAGACTGGCCCGCAGGGGGCGGAATTGTTCAGCATTCGGCTCAACTTGGCCTCGGGATGATTTCAAAGACGTTGTCTGTCGGTCATTGCATAGCTACCACCCTAAAAGGTAATAGATAGATAATTTGGATTTTTCTTTAGAGTAATAGTTCATGGTTTAAAGTATGATATATATCTAATATTTAACAATTATTCACCTTTTTACAATTAATATTCCCCACTGTTCACGGAGCCTGAGGTGAATACATGTTTTTGTATTAACTACGCGTGAACACTCCAAAAATAAACAAGATAGGCCTAACACTTTTTGCCGGGATTTATTTGTTTTTATTATTTTTGTTTTTTTTAGCATAACGAGACGACCGTAACGCGATGAAAACAATATCCCGAGTTTGAGATTTCAATCATGGGATATTGCCCGCTACATTATCCCGAGATAGCCAACCAATCAAATTGCGTCATCTTAGCGGGTTCACTTTTAGCACATACTAATACTCTATTGTGTTACTTACTAGTCTTAATGTTGGATTAATATAGTCATGCCATGCGATTCATTTACAGCTAGGATCTACGTTATCATGTATATATGGAGTACATGGTGCAGGGCTCTCAAGTCTCACGCCTTGGGAGTGAGACTTGATTCTTGAAAAGTTTCCAGGATTGATATCAGTGGTTACCTGTCATTCAGCAGGCTCAGCCGTGACCTTACAACCCCATGATAAACCAACATTGGCCGGCTGTCACGTCTGATTCACAATCTGAACTTGATCAGCTGTGTTTGCATGTGTAGCTTGTTGTCGATAAGAGTGTTGTGTTTCAAAGCCTAAACAAATATATGTTTTAGAGAGCCAGAAGCAATATTAAATGACGACCACCCAAGCCTCCCCATCAGTGAACTGAGTGATCAAGGGGAGGATAGATCTCAGATAGCTGGGGAACCTCTGTACCTTGATCTCTGTGGTGTGACCTACTCATCCCATGCCCACTCAGACCGGCTGCTATCATCAGAGTCAGGTGGAATACCTGGGTAGAGTACTGTCACACAGTATGGTTAAAATTTTACAGGCGTTTCGCAATAATGTGATTTTCTCAAACGTCAAGTTGGTGCAAACTCGACAGAAACGCTTGCACGCATGTACACACATGTACAAACAAACAAATGCACACTCTCACACACACACACACACACACACACACACACACACACACACACACACACATACAAACACATACTATGAAATGTGTTAATTTCCCAATATGAAGTTGTAAGTATACATTAACAAACTCAGTGTGGATTAGGTTGCAGTGCTGCCGGTTCACAGGCTTTACATGTGGAGCGAGCCTCTCTGTGTTTTCACTTCTTCTCACATCCTCTGACCCGTCCCCTCTGGGCGCTGTGTTAGAAACCTCTAAGCCACAAATCCTATTAGTCAGAGAATCGCTGGAGCATTAAAAAGCAGCGGTGCTGCTTTCCCTATGTCTTTACGGATTGTGTCATCATCTGCACCGATTACGTTTGACCCCTGTGTTTGCCACGTGTGATTTAGTATGTAATTATAAGTTCCACACATCTGGAAATCCTAACACTAGTGTTAGGATTATTATTTGGAAACGCATCCTTTTGCATCTATCAGTATCCTATCAACAGATAGCTGTATCTCTTTCTCTCCCTCTGCCCCTTGCTCCCTCTCCGTGTCTCTCTCTCTCACTCTCTCTCTCTCTCTCCTGTGGTTGTCACCTATGTCTCTCTGCCACCTTAGGCTCATGCCTTGCTAACAAACTCGACTTGGC
>JAOPUA010000044.1:8783018-8793775 GCA_027122455.1 Trisopterus luscus
TGGGTGTGCGTGTGTGTGTGTGTGTGTGTCTGTGAGTGTGCATGAGTGTGTGTTGTATTGAGGACCAGAGATCAACATGTGTGTGTGTGTGTGTGTGTGTGTGTGTGTGTGTGTGTGTGTGTGTCTGTGTCTGTGTGCGTTGCAGTGAGGACCAGAGATCAACATGTGTGCATGGGGGCTCCCCTGGGGAGGGGCTCCCTATGGCCGTGTAATGAAGAGCTGACAGGGAGCCACAGGGGAAGGCGCTGGTATGCTAGCCTCCTTTGTCACCCCCACCCCGGGGTTGTGGAGCTGCATGCCAGACCCCCCCCACCCTCCGGATCCCCAGGAAGGGGAGGAGGTGTGCTTATCATCATTATTTGGTAAATAAGATGTCAACAAGGAGTTTCCTTGACACTTTCAGCGAGAAAAAAAAAGGGAGAAGAGAAAGGTGCAGAAATGAGCCGCCCCCATGCACCCCACCACCAGCACCCCCTCACCGCACCCCCGCAGCCCCCGTCTCAATGGATCCCTAATCTCCTCTTTCATGTCCAATCACGCCTGGAGTGTCCGGGCTTCGCTGCCATGTGCTACTGTGCCTCACCGCTCTCGGGTGTAGGGGGTTTTCACTCGCAGGTGGGGTGAGTGTCCTGGCACGCAGTTGTTTATAAAACCTACTTGTTTTTGGCACAATACTTGAACTAACTTCTTTTGAGGGAACAGTGTGAATCCGTGCAAAGCCTTTTCCCAAAGTCCTTTATGGGGCGACGGCTCCATTGAGAGGGGGGACGCGGGATTACCTTCCCCTCGACAGCGGTGTGTTTCCGAGAGAGCTGATTAGCTCAGCAGTCATTGTTAAATCGAGCAAAGGCAGGCCCTAGAGGAGTGAAAAGACCCAAATAGGTGGGCCCGGGACATAAAACAGCAGTAGGAAGCCCCAGCATAGGCCACCTCAAAGTTTTCCCAACATTTTTCCTTCTCCCCCCCAACTCCTCCTCCACCAGCACCCACCCACCCATTCCTGAGGAAGGATGGCATGAAAAAGGAGATTAGCATACAAAATCAGAGGCGGGGTGATTATATATTTTTTTAAGGGCCAACTTGCCTCCTGTCTTCCTCCACAGCCACCAGCACCAACACCGCCACCAGCCCCCCCCCCCCCTTCCTTTCCCTGTCTGGACAAAGTTAATTAAACTAGTATTAAACAGTGAAGAAACCTCAAGTGTTAGGGGGGCTCTTTGAGGATTACCACGTCGCTGGAGAGAAAGGGAGGTATTTGTAGAGGCGAAATTGAGAAAGAGGCTGGAAGGAAGAAAGAGAGTGATGCAAAGTTTTCTCTTCTTGTTGCCTCGCCCCACGGGGTATCAATGTGAGAACTAAAGGGTTTTTAATGCCCACTGCCATGCAGACCATTACACAGTGCTGCTGCTGCTACCGCCGCTGGGCATATCGCTCCATCGTTATTAGCCGGACAATAATGAGTTGGATTCAACAGCTGTGTAGACATTTTTTTTCTTTCTTGTCTTTAATTAAAGGTTAAATGATTTGACAGACAGAGTAATTTAAATTTTTTTTTTATTATTTTTAAATGTTTTGAATGGAAAACATGCCACCAGAGGTAACTACGAATAAAGAAAAAAAAACTAATGCTGTGCAATAAATTAATAATGTACAGTACAAAGTGCTTCATTTTTTACATTTTACAGATAAATACACGACAGGGCAGAAAAGGATGGCTGTGTTAAAGATGAAGACCTAAGCGGTATATGGAGGGTTAGACTTCATTCGGTGATGGAGAATGTTATATCAATTGTTTTGAACATTACTCAAAGCCTTTGTGTTTTGTGTATGAGAATAAATAAAGTGGTGCTGAGAATTCTCCTATTTGGATAAAAACTCTTTACATTTCTCTGCCCGATGACTTCTCAAAAACATTATTCTAAATAATACAAAAATATACATTTATAAATTTATATCCCAAAAAATATCCCTATGAATCTATAAAGGTTCTCCCTTTCTCGTCTTTCCTCGTCGTTTCACGAATCATCTCCTTCCCGCCTTTCGCCATTTATACAAAGGCGTCCCCGTTGAAGAGGACAAACTGCTAAAAAGACACGAAACAAAACATTTGCTAAAACCCTGGACCCTGGGTTGTGCCGTCTTCTAACCATGCCAGTGAGGAACGGAGCCATCCATCCCAGAGGGGGGACCGTCCTTCAGTGCTTCTTCCTCAGCCGGAGGTTCTTCCTGCGGCTGGCGGGGCTCTCGTTGCCCCTTGCCCTCTGCACCTGCACGGCCACCGCGCCACCTTTCCTCACGCAAAAGTACTTGGTCACCGTCTTCCTGCACTGCTCACACTTGACGGCGCAGCACCAGTGGAACTTGCAGTTACAACTGGACACCAGCTCCGCCCGGCGCTCCTCCACCGCCAGACCGCAGTCCCCGCACAGCCTCCGGCAGCTCCTCTTCTCCCACTTGGTCAGGTTCTTGCCCTTGCGGACGCACTCTCGGCCCTCCATGCCGGGCAGGCCCAGCGTGCGGTTCTCCAGGCAGTAGTCCGGGGAGTCCTCCAGGTGCACCAGCTCCTTGCGGGAGATGGCGTCGAAGGTCTCGCTGATGGCCCCACGGCTGGCGGCGCTGTTGCCGGCGCCCTGGAGGAGGTCCACCTTCAGGGCCCGGTGGTACTTGTCCTTCAGGTAGTTCCCCACCTCGCGGAACTCGGGCAGCTGCAGCCAGCAGGTCTGAGTGGTGCAGCTGCCTGACACCCCGTGGCACTTGCAGGTGCGCTGCATGGTGCCCTTGACCGCCTGGGGAAAGACAGGGTACAAAGGGCGACTGGTCATTTATCTTTCTGTGCCCTATAGGTATTAGGAAGATATATCCAAAGAATACCTAGGATTAATTTGGCATTTTGTGCATGCTTTTTTCCATTATTAGTGGGGTGGGAGTAAAGGGATTTTGCGCAAGGATGTCTAGACTGGTTCGAACTCAGTAACCTTTTGGCCTGGAGTAGAACACCTTAACCCCTCTTCTGCCCTGTAAACGTCAAATTAAACTGCAGTTTGTGTGGATAGATCCCCAACTCCTCTATTCAATTCTTGCCATTGAGTGTAGTTGTTGGCCAACATCTTTGAATATTTTGTACTTTTTCTAGATACCTTGCTGTGCCTTTTGAGTGGGTGCTTGCATGTGTCTGTGTTTGCGTCTGAGTGTGCACCGCATTGTCGATTGATTGATGTGTTGTCAAATTAACTGATTCCTTCTGAAGAGCCTGCATTTAAAGGGAAAGAATGGGAACACTCTAAGAAGAAGAGATAAGTTCAAGGTGTTTTGTCAGCCATTGTTATGGTTCCCCAGTGTCTCCTGACTTTACCCCGGCGTGAAAACAGCTGTGGTCTGAAAAGGGAACATTTCTCTCCAGGGGCGAGGGGTGACCTTCCCTCCCAGATGAGAGGTTGAATCAAAGTTTCACATCAAGCCCGCATTGTCCCCCAGAAGAAACGGGGAGTATTTATTTAACGCGTTCATTGTCGGCCCGTTATCCGCCGGTGGAAGACCCGAGCGAAGAGCCCCATTGACTAATTGCAGTGGAAAAGAAGTTTTCTTCTCTTTATATCCCCATTTCTATCCTGCTACAATTGATGCTCCAGGTGCTTGTGTGGATCCTCCAGCCCCACAGGAGGTGGGCTCGGGCGGGGGGTAAACAAAGACCACTTCAGCCGCATGCCGGTGGTCCCCTTCAGAGTCCCTCGGGGGCCCGACAAAGACCCGGCGTAAATGTGGGATCCGTATTGCAAGAATAAAACTAAACACTTATTTTAGAGAAAGAAGCAGGGGCAGCATAATACTGAGCACTGTGAAATGTCGGGCTCCCCGGGTGCTCTAATTAAGCGTGCACCAGTGATCCCAAGATTCTTGAGGTTTGGGTGTTGTCATAAAGGGCATTCAGCGGCGATAAATAGGCCCTTCTGGTACAGCGAACACACTGCTGTTATTATTGGGGGGACAAGTGCCACCTCACTTACTGGGGGGGGTGAAAGGGATGCATGGGTGGCACACTCGGCAGTGATTTTGAGCAGGACATTTTTGATTCAAAAGACACTTTACGTTGTTGTGTGCCCCGCCGGTGGGGGGTGTGGTGTGGAGAAGAGATTGTCTGGCACGTTGAATGTAAGACGTTCTTACTCTCGGTCGCTAACACACTGCTTTTCACACCACATAGATACACAACCATGTTATATGTATGAAAACATCTATATATAACACACCTTATATATGCAAACCAAAGGAGTTAACACATGTATAGAGTAAACAAATGGGGGGTTTATGGACGATGGGACATGTGGGTTACCTTGCGACCGGCCTCATTGTTGTGGAGGTTCATGGCGGCTCGCGCGTCCTGTCCGGTCTCCAACGCGTCCACAAACTGTTTGGAAATGGCCTCGCCAAAGCCAACGTTGTCACTGCACCCTCCCCAGAGCCAACCATGACCACCTGGGAAGTGAAATCAATGGGAGGAGGGGGGTACGTTAGTACGTTAGTATGTTCACATCACACCCCTCTGACGTGAGGGTTCCTCTTAAGTGTTCCCTTCGCTGGGTTCCTTCCCGTGGTTTTGGCAGACTTCTGGCCCCATTTGAAGGTTCTCTTTGAATGAGGCCCATGCCGTTGGAAGCAGCATGTGTGATTGTGGGGTTTGACTCCTTTTTAGAGTTCAGCATCATTCCCTCCTACCTCGTTGTCCATTCCGGGTGTCATCACAGCCACAGTTGTCGAAGTCGCCCAGACTGCAGTTCCTGGTCAGCGTGTACATGACCCCCGCAGAGCTGATGGCATGGACAAATGCCGTCTCCCGATTGGCTAGTGGTTGGAGAGTGAGCGAGAAACACTTGTTTACAATCATTTACGCCTAAAGTTAATGGTGGGGGATCCGGTATGTCCCTTATAAAGGGACTTATGGATTTGTGGAAATAACGGCACTTCAACTATCAAGGAAAGAGATCAGGAAACAGCAGATTAAAGTTTATGACCTTTAAATAACTAAAATTACTACAAACATCGAGCTGGTCTGCGGAACACTTTTTCACAGCTCCTTCTCACACGGTTAATCTGTCCCTAAAACAAACCGGAGAGATGCTTTGTCTATCTGAATCTCCCCGGGTGATACTGCCTGGAGTCACCTTGGTCCCCAGGCCTGAATATTTAGTACACACTGTGGTGCAGAACATCGGATGACCTTTTCTCAGAGGCAGGAGTCTCTTCAGAAGACTTTCAGTGTTTTTCCATGCTTATGTCATTCATATAGCATATGATGCAAGATATTGATAATAATCCCTCTAAGGGTATCGTCAACTTATCCCACAGTAGCTTTGTTTTGTAAAGTGTCCTTGAGTGCCCTGAAAGGCACTTCTAAATAAAATTTATTATTATTATTTATTAGCTCTGTACATGTTCATCAATGTCATGCAGGGTTAAAGTGATCAGTTCAATTCAGGTGCTATGGTTCGCTTTTCATCGCTCGTTGTTCCTCAGTGCTGAGAGAACATGGACTAACATCCCCCCTTTTAAACACAAGCTTTAGATGAAGCTTATGTCACAATTCCTCATAACCTCTTCTTTCAAACATAACTAGACCTTTCAGCCTTCTTTCGAGCTACTTTGTATTACATACATCAACTACTCTTTCAAACCTTTTTCTTTGTTTGGGTTTTACAAACCCGCATCTACAATAAGACACATATTCCCAGTTACTGTTCAGCATATTCTGAAGCTTCATATATAGCATTGCTTATATATATAACATATATCAAGTTAATCATCGCTTTTATATGTGTGTTTCATTTCTGGTTTGGTGATTAATATACATCTAAAACTATCTTCATAACCCAATTTGTTGAGATGGGAAAAATCCCCAAATCCTCAGCTACAAGCAACCCACCTGACGTGCAAAAATACACGTGTGATTCATCAAACTACCTTCCCATTTATATCCATGTACATTTGCCTAAAGTCGTCCACCCCTTCCACGATCCAAGGCCTTAACAACACATCTGTGCGGGGGTGGGATCACCTGCTGCTGGGTCTATTTGGTGATGGAGGGGAGGTTGGAGTGGGAACATACCGCTGCGTAGGCTGCTGTGCGTGGACAACTGCAGGGCTCTCTCAGGGCAGTTCCAGCGGTCCCAGGCAAACTGGTACTTGCATTCCTCTATCCCACTCTGGGCCCCTGCTGCCACGCTGCTGGAGTAGATGAGGTAGGCCTGGGGGGATGGGAGGATTGGGGGGAGGGTTAATAAGGAGACAAACCCAGGAGTCACTGTTTCTTCTTTGCTTCTTTTTCTCCACTAAGGTTTCGATTCATTGATAATTATTTCAGAACATTATTTCTGTATTTTTTGTTTACAACCAATTGACCAATTAAAATCATGGCTATGAAAGCTCATTTTCTGGTGGGTTTAAATTTGTTTTTTTTTGTCCCAAATAAGGATGGTGTGAGCCCTTATTGTCTCAAATTGTTCTTATGTTCTTTTTGCATATGGCTCATTGTCTCCTGTTGGTTTTGTGTGTTTCATATTGTTCAACACATCTTGCTTTGAATGTTGGAAATGAGTTTGACAAGCAGCACACGAAACAACCCCACTGCGTTCACAGCAATGAACCCAGAAATAGAAAGGTGGAAACGCGCTTTTGTTCCTACAAAGTCCCTTCAAACCAGCTCTCTCTCTCTCTCTCTCTCTCTCTATCTCTCTCTACATCTCTCTCTTCTTACTCTATAATATCGACTTGCTGCAGAATCATACAAATAATATGAAGGATGAATGATACATACAAATATGGGGCAGTTTGCGGCGAGAGAGAGAGAGAGAGAGAGAGAGACGGAGAGAGAGAGAGACCCCCTTCTTTCACAGTAGTCTGGCTCTCTCTCTAATGATGACCACCCACTTTAGCCATACACCCCGCTCTCCTCCCCCCTCCCCCCACGCCATGCCTCCGAGAGAGGTCAAGTGTATGACGGGGGTCACCCTAAGAAATACCAAAGGGTCAGGAATATCATTGATATACCACGGCTGGATCATTGACATAATCCATGCGTAGAGTCCTGGACCGGAATTCAGTCTTCCCATGGCCATATTTACGACAATTACTTTTGTATTATTTTGCATGTTTTAAGATGCATGCTATTGAGGAGCAGATAGGCGGCAAAGGCCTCTTGCGTCTCAAGGAAGCCACCTAGGACCTTGGGGCTCTGGAGTCAAACACCCCGGCCACTACTGCCCTGTCTCTCACATTAGGGACAGGGCCTCTCTAGCACAGGCATTAAGACTCCTGGAGTAATAGGGTAGCTAGAAGCAAACACATCTTTAGGGATGTTTTTGCTTCGTTTTTTCTTAAGGGTGGGGGGAGATAAGAGATAAGAGATCAAAAGAATGCTGGCTTACCTTGGGTCCAGTCATCAGGAAATTATTCACTGACCTGGAATGGAAGACAGCTTATTAACTGTGGGAAGCGACGTGTTCATTCACTACAGAGGAATTTCTCTGGTCTCCACTTACATCTCTCATTAGTGCACTTAACATGTTAAATCACGTCCAGAGTGATGGGTGCCACGCAGCGCTAAACAAACTGTGTAATACATTCCTAATCAATTTTAATGCTTGTTCATTTATGTTTTATTTGCGTGCACTTTTTTACCCTTTTTTTCAATTCAAACATGCTGACAATTTATCAGTTTCCATTTTTTTAGGGAGGTATAATGAAATAATGAAATTATCTGTTATAGGCCTCACCAGATATTTGAACATACTAGTAAATAAAGCGAAAGTGTTTAATCAAAAATACAACTATACCAATCAATATTTGTATTTGTATTTTCCTTCTGATGAAATGTCTCTCCCATTGATTTAGTTTCCGTTTCAGCTTAAAAGGAAAATTCTACTTCTTAATTATACTTTTTTGTGTTCTCCCCCATTAAAGAAAAGTAGGCTACTATAAAGTTGAATCCATTGTTATGTTTGCAAATATAGAAAATAAGAGTATGTGTAATTGATACACCATCTATTTTCTAATTTATATGTCATAAAAAGACTATGAACAATATCCAGCTATATATTTTGTGCAGTGATTTTGTAAGTGTATAATTTGGCCTTGCGTGAGAACATGCCACCGTCCCCATCACCACCACCATCATCACCACCTCCACCACTAGCCCCATTACATATTGTATGAAATAGATCATAATATAAAAGTTGAATAAATATTACTCACCAGCAACAGTAAGATCTCATGTGGGTCAATAGTACAAAAACGCAATAGAAGCCTTTTAAATGCATGAACATCCTGACAGGCGCGCGGGAGAACTCCTAAAGTCTAAGCGATTTGGTGGCAGAGAGGATACTGAGCTCGCGCGTAGAACCTCAGTTAGTCCTACCAAGGGTCTCGTGCGGTGCGAGGTTTGAGGGGGTTTGAGGGGGTCTGTGAAATGGAGCCACTCCCGTCCCAACAAGAGATTATCAGCTTAATTAAAGATTTTCCCCTTCTTACGCTCTCGACCAATCAGAACATTTTGCTACAAGGAGAGAATGAAATGATCAAAAGGGCACCCCTGGGCCTCAGGCCGTCCAATAGTAGGCCTGCTCTCTCCCCTTGGCGAGGAAGAGCAAAAGAAGAAGACGTTTTAATCCTTTACCAAACTGTAACACTGATCTCTTGCATATCGGGCTCTCCAACGTTTATTTAAGACATCTGTACGCCGTGTTAAAAGACGTCTTACCTGATCGTCGAGGATTAGTTGAAGATGGCGAAGCGTTATTTGATTGAAAGAGATAGCCCTGTTTGCTAAAAGAGGAAATGAAACGTGGCGGAATAAGGTGTGATTAAATCATGAGTTATCATGGAGCACTAGAGTATTCTGGCTAACTTGGCAACGAAACGGGTAACATACAGGCCTAGGCCTGTTAAAGGCTACTGTTCTGGTCTCCAAACTCGAAAGATTACCTCCTATAAAGTATAGTATAATTTTTGTTAATTTCTCTCTTGCTTTTATTTTTGACATATATGGTTGACGCAACGTAGCATATTTAGGATAGGCCCACAGCTTAATAGGTTCATGTTTTAATTGTGGTATTGGAAAAGGCAGTGCATGCTTTTTTAGCAGCCAATTGCAATTTAAGATTTATTCAGATGTTCTCTTTCAGGTATTGTTCATTTAAGATGCATTTTATCTTGAATTAACGTACATTCAATTGAAAGTTGAATACCCACCCTGCGATGAGTAATTTCATTCGTCTGTTTTTTGTATGTGTTTTTGGTTGTATTTTAATACGATGTGCTTCTAATGATAATTCCAACATCTGTCATAGGCCTGTGTGAACCACTGGACATGCTCAGCTCATTCTGAGACAAATGGTTTGCATATAGGCTATTTATCGTTTCATTTCCCAAACGTTTGATGAGGTCCACTGACACTGGCATAGTCCTACCCCAACACAGCTATCATGAATCCCCTCAACGGAAATATAAAGGGGAGATCCGCGGGATTAAAGGCCGGATCAGATCTAGTATTTGCATGGCTAATCCAGACGGTCCCTACCTAACGCAATGTAAAGGGGTTATTCCCGAGACACCCCGTCTGACCTAAGGTCTCTCTCCCTGGTATTTGCGGATCTTTTTGTGTGCAAATTGGGATTAGAGAAAGGTGATTAGGAGGCTCATCTGAGGGATGTTTTTGGATTAAGATTTAAAACGAATGACAGCTACCCTACAACGATACAATGACCTATTCACTCTATAGGCTGCTATGTTTCACAAAACCAAAGAGATTTTTAAAGAGAAATCTAACAAGATGAATACAACAGAAGACCTTTTGGTTGTGCCCGAGCTTTCACCACTGAGCCTATCTGAAAGATTCCGAGAGGACTATTCAAACAGGCCTGCCCTGAAGCAGAGTCCGTGGGGGAAAGACCGACGAGGAGTTCAGCTGCACATGGGGCCGCTGGCCACCAGGGGGCCCTTCCGGCTGGATCCCAATCCACACCACATAAAATGGGCCCCGTCATTTTATCAAGACGAGACTTTCCACTTTATGTGTCACATCATGTTTATATAATAAAAAGCAGCCTACTTATGTTTCTCCGTGCACTATCGTTTTGGATCAGGGCCCACAATGTTTGGGCTCCCCACGGAGTGTATACCTCAACAAATGCAGTTTTTTTTTCAAATGTGGAGATGGGGTGACTTGTTAGTTATTCGTTCAACCAATCACACATCAAGTCCCCCGTTAGCTATCTCTCTTTATTTATTTCTTGGCATGAGTAATTGTACATATGCGTGTATGGATTTGTATTTATTTGCCTCCGCCACATTCACATACATGTTTGTGCACGCAATTGACCGAAAGAATTTCTCAACCAAAGTATTTAACATTGTTTGCAATATATTTCTAGACCTTTCGTACACAAAAGTAGCCTAATTCATCTAAGTGCAGTGTCATGCACACGAGACTACGTGTCACTTCGTCTCCCATTGAAAACAACGTTATCTCCAACCATCACTCCTGCGTAGGCTGTGGCCTGTTATCCACACAGAAATGTAGCTGCTCTCCAGTGGTTGGTCCTGGGCACTTTGGCAGTGCCCTGACAACTGGCAGCCTATCCACAGCGAGGTGTTAAATGCCGTGGGGAGGATGGGGAGGCTGGGGGGGGGGGGGGGGTCGGATGGCCGTACCCAGGGCAGCCAATAGGTCAGCAGGGGGTGTGTGCACGGTCGACGGAAGAAGGAGC
>JAOPUA010000044.1:8815644-8825683 GCA_027122455.1 Trisopterus luscus
GTGTGTGTGTGTGTGTGTGTGTGTGTGTGTGTGTGTGTGTGTGTGTGTGTGTGTGTGTGCGCGCGCGCGCGCGCGTCCTTATCGGTAATGTATATGATCTGAAAGGTGCATGGATGAATTACCCCTCACCCTATCAGTTTCATCTCATAAGTTCACACCCCCCCTATCTTTTTCTGCCTCTCTCTCTCTCTCGCGCTCCTGGCCGCTCTCTCTCACACACACCCCCTCCCTCCCCCTCCGTGTGGTGTCCGCCCCTCTCCCAAGCAAACGCAGAAGCATCCCCAACCTAATCAGGTCGTCACAGGTTCGCTTCAGCCTCAGCATCATCATCACCACCACCACCGCCACCATCACCTCCACCACCTAAAAACGGCACAAGCCTCCTTCGGTGATATATCGGTATTATCAGGGGGTTGTCTCTCTGCCATCATGGTTCGAAAGATGGATACCCGGTGCCTTCTCGTCCCGATGCTGGTGCTGGTCGGCTCCGCGACCTACTACCAGACCGCCGCAAAGAGCATAGAGAATGCGGAGAAGAAGGGGAATTTTATGGAGGACGAGAAGTGGCTGTCCACCATTTCCCAGTACAGCCGTAAGATCAAGCACTGGAACCGCTTCAGAGATGTGAGTCCGCGTGTTGTGTGTTGTGGGAGAGATCCGCGTTAATGCGGTAAGATGTGTTGACGGTGGGGAGGGCGAACATCTGCTGCGGGCAGGCACCGTGATTCACCTTATATGTTCACTGATCATCGCCTTCACCGCCGAGCTTCATTTCCACACACTTTTAACCCTGGTAGGTGTATATACTAGCCTGCTTGGGATAAACATTGAAAAGTTTCTCCTTCCTCACTTATGGGATATTATGCATTGAAAGGAAACACAATTGTTGTCATTTGGCTGTGGCGGACAAGAGTCAATGCAAAGCCTGCCTCTCGGATGGGAATAGGCTACTACTACTAACCACTAATCGAGATCCAATGTGTCCCAAGTGATGCGATAGGGTGCTTGTGAATTTGCAAATACGCACAATCAAACACCTCTTGGAACACCAGAATTAATCATAACCATAGGTTGAAATATGATCTGCTGTCGGGAGTTTCGACACCACTGTAATAATATTATCAATGATCCATCAACACATTGCCCCGTTGTATTAGATCATCACCTTGTTAATGGAATTGTGATTGATGCTCATATGACTACTGGGCCACTTGAACTATCCAATAGGAGCTCCTGATAAGAAAATGTGTGAAGCATCTATAGTAGGCCTACCTGTGATGAGAGTATTTATCAGAATAGGCCTATAAGCCCTTTCGTGGAAGATAAAACCTGTCACACAAAAATCCCACCCTCTTTTTTTCCCCTCCTGCTGTGTGAGGGATTAAGTAGGTGATTTCTGATGTGACTATTTGTGCAGCACGTACTGTACACAAACCTGTGACATGATTAAGGGGGAAATATTGCAGAGCCATTGCACTCTTTTCAAGCTCCCGCAAAACACCCTATGAGCATTAATTGTTTTTGCCAGCTCAATTGCAGATAGGCCTATAAATATATCAAAGCACATGAGTTGATCACATGCACACACACATGTGCGCATAAAAAAAAAGAAAATTACCTGCTTTCAGTAAACATGATGTGTAGATGTCTCTTTTATACATGAACATATACACTGCAATACACACATACTCTTTATAGGTTTCATATAGAGATCACTGTATAGATAGATGTGTCTATTTATAATGTATGGGTTTCATTCCCAGAGGTACTTTATGCTCCTTACTCATTACTGATATACTCATTACCATGTCCGTATAGCTGTGAGTACATGCTTTAGATTTGTGTGTGTGTGTGTGTGTGTCTGTGTGTGTGTGCGTGTGTCTAGGTGTGGGTGTTTGCATGCATTTGTGATTTATACATGTGATTAAGTCCATAGTATAGGAGGGGGTACATGTCGTCCTTTTGCCATTCAGTCATTGTAATGTTTTTTCAAAGACACAACAGTTGTCATCTTGATGGTGTCGGTTGAGAGAGGAGGAGAAACATCACACACACACATCATCATCATCATCATCCCAGAATCTCCCAGGGCACCGTCGATAGAAACCACTTTGATTTGAAGCGTGGTGTTGTACAGCAAGAGCGGCTCTGTGATGTGCTTCTGTGATGGAGGCTGGTTCTCTGGCGATCTGAGGGTCCTTTCAACACCATAAGAAATTAGGAAGAAACGTAATCCAGTGTGCAATCGATGGAGAAGATTGGTGCCATGAATAATCAGAATCTGTTTATTAGCCAAGTGAGTTAGCACGCAAGGAATTAAAATGAAAGCAATTTGTATTGGTGCACTGCTACATAAAGGACTAAGAAACACATTCCATCATTAAAGGAAAGCATGTTTGGTGCTGCTTCACATTTTTAACATGATTAACAATATTAAAACATTATCAAATGTAAAACAAAGTACAATCATTGTGCAGTATTAGCTGAGAAATATGATGATAGGTATATACTGTCCTATTACTTTGCTCACTTTAAGATATTCAGACAGGGACCACACTAACAGTTGTGTACTGATCCTGAAACATGCAACGTTTAACCGAATGTTGAACTCACTCCTTGCAACTATATTTTATTTAGCTGTTTTACTTCCCATAATCAACCTTGTTTTGTTTGTCTAAAATCAAAGTCTTCATCTTTTTAGCTAGAAAACAACAAGAAAGACAACATTGATTTTCAGGCAGTTATGGGTTCTTTCTACACGAATGCCCTTGACACAGATCCCACAAATTATACAAATTCATGTTGACTCGCGACGTCCCCGGAGAGCCGAATGCTGAATATTAATACATCAAGGGAGAGATATAATGGAAGCTGTGACACATGAAAGAAATACCATTTCTCATATTTATTCACCCTCCCCACCCAACCTACCCCACCCCCACACACTCCAGTCCATAATGCTATCGGGATGCACCTTGCTTTCAGATAAAAAAAAAAGAAAGGTCTTTCACTTAATTAAAACAGAC
Organism: Trisopterus luscus; assembly: GCA_027122455.1. Taxonomy (NCBI): domain Eukaryota; kingdom Metazoa; phylum Chordata; class Actinopteri; order Gadiformes; family Gadidae; genus Trisopterus; species Trisopterus luscus. The sequence continues at coordinate 8,818,671 of JAOPUA010000044.1, forward strand.
ACCACTTTCAATTCAACCCGGGGCCGCTATCTGGTGAAGTGAAAAGATGATTAGATGTAACAGTTACAATAGACACATGACTGAACGCCGAACCTAAAACCCTTTAAAGCTCCTCTTTAATCCGACAGGTCCGTTCAGCGCTTCATTCCAGTAATGCACCGAAATCCATAAAACGATGAGGGGAAAAAATACACTGCCATGAAAGACTGTAATGGTGATTGATATTGCGGGACAGCTGGCGTCTTATTGGCTCAATTGAGGTACTGGATGTTCTGTGACTTGTGCAGGGAGGAGAGGTTAGTCTCGTGGGTGGGGTGTTAGGGTGACCCAACCCAAAGGTAATGGGTTCCTACTTCGTACCGCAATGTCCACAGTCCACCTGTAAGTATCGTTGAGGGAGATGCATTGTAGCTCTGCTCTAGGAAGAACGTGGCTTTGGAAAGAGTTGAAATAGTAATACATACACATTTTCTCTTTAAAGGAAACCACCCACAGCATACACACCATGTCAGTTTTGTGTAGGGTTGAATGGAATAATGCAAGATACAATATGGAACTTGCAATGGCGCTAGGCGATGACATTCAGTGAAGCAATAATAAGAAATGTACCCTCGCAATAAATCCAATGTGCAATCCTGCTGCAATTCGACCATGTACTGTGGCAGCAGACAATCCTAGGAGATCTGTGAAAAGACATGGGAGAAATGATTGCTTCTCTCTATCCTCAGGACACGAAAACCCTATGCATCAACATGCACACCAGGCATGCATGCGATCACCAGGGACTCACATTCAGCCCTGTGCTATGTGATTGTCATGGAAAGCCGTACCCCAATGACCAGGAAAACACAAGGCCTTGAACCTCCATATTCTTGCTCTGTGTGTATGGCGTTTCGGCCTATTTGGGTATTACACGTAAAAAAATATTTAAGGTATTGAAGCACGAAGCTCCATTACACCAAGGGTAAGGTGCCAATGCTGATCATCTGCACGAATCATTTTGATTTCTTATTTGATTTTTTCATTTTAGGAATGAACCACCTTGTGCGGAACCACATTGTGCCCATTAAAGGCATGAACAATTAATATAACCGTTTTCTCAACTTCCCTATTAATAGTATATAACTATTGAGCTGAGATATGCTTATTCATGATATCTTTGCGCATATCTCTTGTTCATATGCAGTTTCAGGAATCAGTCGGTTAGAATTTTCAGCCTATTCTTCGATTGGGTTTCTCATGGTTCTACCAACACAGCAGAAATAGAAGGGCCAGCATTATTTAGTTTGGTCAATTGAAGAATGTTTTCATCATTTCACATGGTAACTATATCCCCGGTTATACTTTTCTCCCTTTTCTCAATCTCTTTGGTAATACTATGAAGTTTAAGGGTCCCTATTTAAGGATAGATGCCCGTTGGTTCAGTCCACCGAGAGCTGACCAGGGAGCTGACCTATCTATCCTACATCTGGTTGGACACTCCCACTAGCCAAGTCACCAGTGGTGACCAGTGGAGCTTGAGGCTTTAAGGGGCTAATCTGCCTCACATCTGGTGGTAAACCAGGGGTCCTTTAAAGCCAACGGCCTTCTCTGCCTGCAGCAGTCACCTTTCCCCACAAATGAGCCTTGTTTATGCATAAACACACTCAGTCAACAATGGTCCAAAAGACTTCTTAAAAAAGGACTTTGGAAACCAAGTATGTCAGATCAGTCTCAATAATATTACTATTAGACCCAACTAGACCCATGCATCAAAAATGTGTAATATTGAAGATATATATATTGATAAGAGTTATTAAGGGTCATTAAGGAGCAGAGGGCATCTTGCTAAAGGAGGCCTTCAGGTAACCTTCTACATAGCGGTAATGTGAGCTATGCCGATTGTCCGACTATGCTTTGATCTCGCTCAATCGATTGGCTCTCTGCCCACTGGATTTTACGATTTGTGCCTCGCACTCCATTTTTGCTGTCATCACTTATCCCCAAGGGCCGCGGGAACCTAATTGTGGATAATGGCATTCATGACCTGCCAGCCAAGAGCTCCATTAAAGACCTTTCCTATGCAGGCATTGTCTCATGTATTACCAGTCTGTGGCTTCACAGTCTGCTTTCCTATGGCACGGCGGCGTGTGTGTGTTGCGCTTGTGTGTGTGCGCTTGTGTGTGTGTGTGTGTGTGTGTGTGTGTGTGCGTGCGTGCGTGCGTGCGTGCGTGCGTGCATGAGTGCGTGCGTGCGTGCGTGTGTATGTGTGTTTGTGTCCCACGCACTCTATCTTCTTTGATCTCATAATAGACTGTGGCTAATGGACGGAGAAACTTCCGGAATGATAATACAAGCCTAAAAGTGGCATGAATCCGTTTATCTCCTTCAGTCGTGTTGAATGTGTTTGTCACTGTCTCTCTCTCTCTCTCTTTCACATGTTTTTCTCTTGGCTGGTTGGAACAACATTCTGAATTGTATTAATTTAGGTTTGGGACAAATGTTAAACGCTAAACGACTCCGCTGTCATCACTGGCGTCAAACGTTCCCATCGCACTCTTTACATTCTGTGTGTCTGTAGTGCATGGCCTCTATGTAGCTGCGACTGTATTTCAATCTTTACCAACGCACTATCCTCCCTTGGTGTTAAATAAGTGCATCGTGTCGTGACGTTTTTTCCCCTGTTACCCATAATCCTTCAGCTGTGGGAGGGCAAAAGGTCCCGGGTCTATAGAAGGTGCAGATGGAGTGTGTCTGGGCCAGCTCGGGACAGGTCTAGAGGAGGAGCGGCCAGAAGGCGGTCTTGGCTGGGCTCTGTGGCGTTGTGTGTGTGCTGCCTCACTTGGCTGACAACCAGAGGGCCGAGGTGCTCCTCCGTGATGGAGTAGAGACAGAGAGAGCGAGGGAGAGAGAGAGAGAGAGAGAGAGAGAGAGAGAGAGAGAGAGAGAGAGAGAGAAAATAGCTTGTCTTTCATCATAGTCTGCTGGCATAACTGTTGCTCTCCTCCCACTGCAGCACAATAGCTTGTTGAAGGGCACTGGTGCAGCAGAGGGAAGGAGAGAGAGAGGAGGAAGAATTGTATGTATATGTGTGTGTGTGTGCGTGTGTGTGTGTGTGTGTGTGTGTCTGACTGAAAAGCAATCGATGATACTGTAATTTGTACAAGAGTGGTACACGGCCACTTTGAGAGCTTGTGTGGTAAATGAAGTGCACTATGTGCATTTGAACACATGAGTACTGCCGACATAACAATTCCATATGTTTTTTTATGACAACTAATATGGTACTATAATTAACAGTGGTGCAGAGTCGTAGAGTAGGGAGATTTGGCAAATGGATTCAAAGAATTCAAACGAGGCGATGCGCCAGTTATGTGTGAAAGGCGGAACAAAGCTGTTTGGCACATAGACTCCCAGGTGAAAACCAAGGTAGAGACCTGGTTACTGTGTCTTGAAAGCAATATTCTGGCCCGGTTAACTATAAATCCATACAAATCGATATTTATGAATGTTTAAAAGAGAATATTTCCATATCCCGGCAAATCTCTCTCACGTATTAATGCATCTAATTCTTTTCTGATCTCATCTAATGGTGAGCTTAAGCAGCTTTCATATAAAATATGAATACAATTTAGGCCATAGAGGAATCCTTCAGTTTATAAATCGAGACACTTTAGTCTGTTCAATTCGGTTGGGTCCAGCACTTTGTGGTCCTTTTGGGGAACATTCTGTTTATTGTGCTGCGCTAAACATTATGTACAATACAGATGTAGTTCACAAACAACATCGACGCACAACAATAACAAGACTTGGGGGGATATTGGACATAGTTAGATAAAGGGCTGCGTTCAGACCGGTACAGAGGGGAGAAACTCTATATTATGTGTGTGTGTGTGTGTGTGTGTGTGTGTGTGTGTGTGTGTGTGTGTAAATCATGCATGTTTATTACACCAAAAGACCAAAGAGAATCGATGAAAAATGTGTGTGCACTTAATTCATTATTGATTTGACTCCCATGCAAAACAGGCAAATAGCAACACACACACACACACACGCACATACATGCACATACTGTATATTTACTGGAAAACAGGATGTACCCAATTAAGTTTGTGGTATACTATGAATTTATAGAAATGATATAGCTTTCTTCTTTGGCTACAAAATGTATATTTGCGAAACTTTGACACTTGTTCTATTGTGTCTTCCCTGGCTTCCTGTTGTTGGGTGATTATTCCTCCTTTTTGGATTCACACAATCACATGTTATTAATTTGATGATGCAGTCCAATTCCCCTGTTTTACATCTTTTTAGTGAAGTGTAAAAATGTTCCTCGTTGCAGATTATCTTGCTGCAACAGATTCTCCTTGTTGTCCCTTCACTCCCTGGAGATACGGGAAAAACACTAATTTATTCAAAGACAAAAATATATGTATTTAAGTATAGGCAAACATTCAGATAGATTGATGACCCACCTGATCTGGTATATCATTCTCTCTGACTGGTGCTATGTGTTCCTCTGATAGCCAGCACTCTTTCTCCTAGCCATTGGCCTTGTGAACCCTCCTGATGCCTCGTCTCAACAGAGGAGAGGAACAGTGTGGACCATGTACTTCCCCATCTCTGCAGCCCGTGCCTCTTCAAAGGAACATACCAGTCAGAGTGACCACCCCATCATAGCTGTCGCTCCTGGTTTCAGGAAAACCTCCTTTACCAGTATAATTTGTAACAATGGCTTGGTTGCACCAATTCTGCTCAACAACATTTAGCATGCTTGTGCTTTTGTCTTTTGGATTCGATGCATGTCTCTTCAATACAGAAATGAACACAAAATGACAGATTTACTTTACTAAATGTCTTCAATAAGACCAAAGGGCGATCAACATTTTTCACCTTTGTGGCAGGCGCGCAGACTCTAAGTGCTCTTAGAATTTAGCCAAATGATATTGGTATGGGATGTTTCATTAAAGCCATGAGAAAATGGTTTTACCACCTGGACCTGTATTGTTCTTTACATCAAACACTCGCCTTACTAACAAGCTCAAATCAACTGACCTGCTTCTTCAGTCTTCCTGGCAACAACACGTACCATCAAACGTGGGCATTGCCTTTTTATGAAGAACCTTTGCCTTGGACAGAGAGGCAGTCTGTAGGATCAGCGAACAAGCATTCAGACGGTAAACTGTCTCAGAAAACGTGTCCTTGGTGCTTGTATGAGATGGCAGGGTTGATACATACTAGCAGATACCAGAGTTTGTCCCTGACAACTGTGTCCTGGATAAACATATCAAGATAAACATCCATTGATGGAACTGCCTAATAGTTTGAGGAATAATTAGCATGTATCACAAATAGGCTCACAAATATTTATGCACACACACAAATATGTATAATTCGGAATACATGAACAAATTAAACCCAGGGTTAACATTGGGGTACGAACCCTAATGTCCACAGAATAGCTGTAAGTATCCCTGAGTATGAAGCCTGCCCCTACTTGCTAATTAATAACCATGATGACAACGGATCTGCCCAAATGCGTATTTCATACCATGTTTCTTTATTGACTTACATTTTTACACTTACATTAACATATTTGAAACATTTTTTGGTACAATGATTCACATCTTTCCACCGCACCGGTCAGGATACTTGTGAATTTGTTGAACGTGAATGCAGTCTGACAGGGAACATGAAACCTCTGCGAGGATCACAGCCACCCTAAGGCGGGGAGAGCAACGGACGACGCTGAAAACCATATCTTGCAGATCTTGAGAATATCGCAGTGACCTTCGCTGTGTGTCCCTCTTGACGATTAAAGGTCTGAGTTTGCATAATACAGTAACACAGAAGAAGGCAGTTCACTCATACTCCGTTGTGCCATTTCTCTCCAGGGTCCTTGTTAAAAAAACCTGACATATCTCCCCACCGATGGCCATTCTCAGTGAACCACGTAGGTGTGTAACGTCAAAGTTAAAGTTATTTCCATAACCTTCTGGGTTACCATAGAGATGGCACCCTTACAGGCTGAAAGCATACCAAGTGTAGGATTTCAGTGCCGAAACACATTTGAGTCGGAAATGTCAGAAATCAGTCAGACCCCGCCCACACATGCACTCACACGTTGATTGTCTTTCCTTTTTTGTTCCATCCATCCTAAGACACACACATACACACACACACACACACACACACAAACACATACAAACACACACACACAAACACACACACAATTTTAGAACACAGCCTGTGCTCTGCGTTTGAACTCAATTTGTGAGAGGAAGACACAGCGTCCTGGGCACCCTCCCACGTGTGCGCTCCGTCACGGCGCTCTAAATCGCGGCAGGAGACTGAAGGGTGCACAACTCGGTTAGGAGAAAAATCAAAGAAGGATCCGTGGCAGGCTGGGAAAAACACAGGGTAGACGCTAGACTCTCCGGGTTTGACGCAAGGGAGATCCTCTGTGATGTGATCTGGGTGGGGGATCGAGAGGGCCCGGAGACAGCTGAGTGAAGGCGGAGACGTGACTCCCACACTGACTGTCTCGACAGCCCGGGTACTCTCAAAGGTTACCCATCAGGACTGCTCAGTGGTTCAGCCCTCTTGTCTGCTATCAGCGTGGGTGCGGCGGCAACAGGTTTAACTCTGACCTGTGCTGCGAGGACACAGGTCGCTCCTGTCTGTCTCTCTATCGTCCTGTCTGTCTCTCTATTGTCTTGACTGTCTCTCTATTGTCCCGACTATCTCTCTATTGTCCTGTCTGTTCCTTTATTGTCCTGAATGTCTCTCTATTGTCCTGTCTTTCTCTGTATTGTCCTCTCTGTCTCTATAGTGTCCTGTCTGTCTCTCTATTGTCCTGTCTGGTCCTGTCTGAAATTCGAGCATTATCAATCACAAAAAATGTATTAGAAAGCACGGAGGGAGTGATTAGTTGTCGGATTGTTGTCATGTGGCAAAATAAGCTACGCCGGGGGGGCGCCCCCCCCCCCCCCCCCGCGCGGGGGGGGGGGGGGGGGCGCGGGGGGGGAAAGTGG
>JAOPUA010000044.1:8850398-8862786 GCA_027122455.1 Trisopterus luscus
CCCCCCCGGGGGGGGGGGGGGCGGACTCGGAGGGGTCTCGCCCGGGGTGTAATTCCATGTAGAACCGCCACTGCTTGTGTGTTCATGCAGGTGTATGTTTGGGAACTTGTGTGTGTCAGTAAGTAAATGTATTAAAGGTACAAGGGCCTGAGGAGCGCTGCCTTATATAGAGGAGCTGGGCCTAGTGATGTCACCGGGTTCCGCTGGCCAGAGACCTCACATGATGTAGTCGCGGTTACCGGTTTGTTGTGTATACGTTCCTTTGAAAAATGCTAAAATATGCTGATGTCTAAATCAGTCATTTTGATGTTTTTTTCAGGAGAAAAAGTTTGCATGAACATATTTATATACATTATTTATTTTAGGGAAAGAATCAAAGAGTGCATTTGCACACATAAAGTGTGCGTGTGCGGCCCGTACCCGTACCCGTGTCCCTCCCTCCCTCACCTGTCTCAGACGGTCTTTCCCTCGCGGTGAGGGGGAGGCCGGATAGGGGCGGGAACGGTGCCTGACCCGGGCTCGACCCCGGCTCGCGGCTGCTCGTTCAACCTCAACCCTACCCGGGTTCTCCGGCGCTCATCATGGAGGTCCCTCCTCTTGGAGGAGATCCTCAGGTTTCGCCTTCCTCACCCGGTTCCTCACCCGTCTTCTCCCCATTGTTTTCTTGTTCGCTTTGCTCACTACGCTTACTGGACAAAACACTGCTATGATCGATCTCTTAGAACCAGGTAATGCTTATCGCTCCACTCTCTGATCCGCACTGAGCACTGGACTGAGGAGCGGTGCATTATATAGAGGGGCGGGCCTCGTGACGTCAGCGGTCCGCCAGGGTTCCGCTGGCCCCAAACGACGCACGATGTTGTGGTGTTGTCGCGGACAACCAGATTTTTTTGATTGACACTGTTTAGAATATGACTCAAATAAGCTTAAGTTGAAATGACTAAAATAAACCTATTTAATATAAAAAGTGTATAAACACACGCTTATATTTACAGTACTTACATATTTACAAGTCACAATATGAAATTGGTTCGCACAAGTCCATAAGCTGTTTCTAAGTCTATCAATGTTTTATACCCAAAACATGTGCATAAACATACACTGTGGCCAGGAATGACTTGTCAGGCTATCAGTGTTTTTATCAACTTTAATGATATTGATATTTAAACGTAAGTTTGAAACTGTCATTCTTGTAGATCAACTGGCATGCGCACGCACGCACACACACACACTGCTCAGGCAGGACATCAAGACATAAACATCCCACACCAGCAATAAACTGTTATTTCACAAATGCAGGAATTAAGAGAGTTAAGAATCCGATATCAGCCAAGCGTCTTAGTCGTACTGCTGATCAGGTCAGAGTTTGCTTGGAGCTTTCTGGAGCCTCCAGACCCTCCGGATACCAGCGTCTGTGGCGTCAAGCTCCCTGAAGGCCTCCGTGTTTCCTGATTGGTTGAAGCGCTCTAGCATGGGCTGGAAGACTGTCGCTGGGATGCTGTAGTTCAGGTGAGGGTAGGTCACGTTGGCTGTGCAGTCCCTGGTGTTACTGGCTACAATGCCTGGGATTTAGAGGGACAGTATTATACGTTTTAAACTTGCCGACAATTGTGGGGAATGATAGTACTTTGGGTGTTTGACCAAAAACTGAACGATTCTGGGCTCAAACCCCAATGTCCACAGACTACCTGTAGGCATCCTTGAGCAAGACGCCCTATAACCCCTTCCTGCTCATTTGTGTGTAAATACTCATTGTATGCTGCTTTGGACAAAGGTCTGCTAAATGACTGTAATGAATATAGTTAAAAATATTAAGCAATTTTGTGTATGCCAAGTTTTACCATAGTCATAAAGTAACCTCAACTGTTTAAAAGCGGGAAAGGTGCGTCTGGGTGTCGGTCCTTGACCTATAACAGAAAGCCTTACCTAATAACTCCCCCGAGTGTTTCCGCACCACAGCGCCCCCGCTGGCGCCCGCCTGTACTGCACACGTCGTCTGCAGCATCACAGGTGTGCGATCCCAGTTGACGGCTTTAGATAGGATGCCGCCAGTCAACGAGGGACCACAGCTCTTTCCTAGTCCGCCATACCCCACTACCACTACCTCCTCGCCTTAAAGAATAATAATACAAATGTAATAGTTAGAATAAAACATAGGATAATTAGTGTTGCAAATAACCTGCACCAACCAGTATTACTTATATTTGACCCCACCTGGTTGAAAGGACTTGGCCACCACTGGAACCACCACCTCAGGAGCAGAGTCTCTCAGCTGTATCACAGCAAAATCGTAAGAGGAAAACGGCTTTGTGGAAAATAGCACATCACCCATGACAACATGGAACCTGAACAGGAGAACAAATAGTGAGACCAGATGTATTGATCTTTTATTCAAAACAGTAGTAGAACACATGGCCCATGAACATCTAGAGACAAAGGTCAGGTCAGCTGCAATATGAATTAAAGCAGGCCTTTTAGTTGTCTTTCATTTGGTGCCGTCATAACTTTATACAATTATGTTGCTTTCAGGAAGATAGACCTATTAGAAATTAAGGGAAACGATTAATTGCAATGATGTTCCTGCCTTCCATAATCAAAAGGTTAAAGAAATATTCTCAGTCAGCTTAACAAAAAACAAGGATATAGACAATTGCAATTGTTTTCTACCTGTCCTTGTGATGGAACTTCAGAGTAACACTCTTCCTTCCGTTGACGACATGTCGGCAGGTTAGAGCCAGACGAGATGCGACCAAAACACCAGAGCCCCAAAACTGTCCACTTTCAATCAAACACACGGTGGGGTATTTCCTAAACTGGGAAGAGGAAAAGGAGGACGATGCTGTGTTCAAGAGTCGAAGGCCTTCCGGTGCACCTCCATGGAGACAGCTCAGCTCTGTCAGTGTAGATTCGACGTTTATCCTGTCAGTTATGTCCCTTATGTTTCTCAAAATAACTTGGACAGAACAAACCAAGGTGAGACCGATCCACTCCACCCCTTTCCAGCACAGTGACGACACGATGATCCCAACCAGGTGTGCGTGGTCGTCGCTTTCCACCTCAAAAAGCCCCCCACCCTCAGTACCGGGCAGGCACCGGGCATCCGTGAGAATGACCGCATTGTCCTCCCCGCATAAGTTACTGACGATGCCCGTGCTGAGGGTGTTCGTGAAGAGGTCGGGGCAGAGGGAACCAAAAGGAGAGCCACATGCAACGATTGCGGATCCTTTGCGAAGAGAATGACTTTCTGCACAAGGGATGTTAATTGAACTTCGGCAACTGTCCTCGAAATCTGTCTTCAGGACAGCAAACCAGCTAAGAAACCTGGACTCCTTAATCAGCTCTTCAATCCCGTCGTCATTGTGAAACTTCCAGCTGTCGGACTCTTGGAAAATAGTGTGAAAAGCCATGTTGAACTCCAAGCAGTTGACGAGCATCAGCACCTTGGCTTTATGCGGAGCAGGTGAGTTGACATTAGGGATGACGTCTGTTTTCCCTTCTCGACGGGCAGGTGAATGTATCTGAATGTCGAGGTTGGCAGTAAGGGTGTCTGGTAACAAGAACCTACTGTTGGGAGCAACAGGTGCCTTGTGGCTCATAAAACGAGAAAATGGAAATCCGTTGCAAATGATGATTCCTGTCTGATGATTTAGGACGACTCCACTACAACTAAACCCGCGCTTTTCTGTAGCAGGCTGCGAGACTGCCACGACACAGCATGACCCCTCGATCAGATCCATACTGAAATTCTGATTACTTGTTTTAACTTCTCAAATGTCAGTGTCAAACCATTTGAAATCCTGCGTGGTCGAACAATGAAATATATATATATATATGTAAAATATTTCACAAACCAACCCTTTTATGTTTTTCTAGTAGTTCTCGGAAAATAAATAAGTTGACGAGAGCATTATGAAAACATGTCAAGTAGTGAAACACTACTTCCTGGTGGTATTCCATTGGTCCCTAGAACGTCGGCCGTGACCGGAAAGACGGGATTGGTTAAATCCTATTAATTCTTAACCAATCGAAGACGAGGCTGGTATGCGCATGCTCGTTTGGAGCCGAGTCAACTTATCAGCAGTATAAACAATTGCACTTTGTACATTCAACCAAGGGCGAATACAATAATACGTACTTATTTTATAAACTTTGTTAAAAGTAAGTGTCACAGATACTATTGTTTTTGCAAGAACCTGCAACTAATATGGACACATGAAACCCAACCAAAATGGGTTTGTTAGTTTTTATAACGGAACATTATAATTAAATAATTCTGTAAAAATGGAACGCTATTTTTAATTAACTAAAATTAAGTTTTCAGTGTCCAAATATACAACTTTGAAAGGATCAACTTTGCAATGTTTATTCTGTTATTAACAGTAGTAATATATTGCAATGTTTATAGTTAGCACAACCAGATTTTTCAATACCAAGTACCCTCCTATCAGCTACAATGTTTCAGGCAGCAATAATCACAAAGTACTTGGGTATTTTCACAGTAACTTAAAGCATTGGCATTGCATACATCCTACATAGCTCCTAATGCCGTTATTATACATACACTAAAGTTTAATAAACAATATAAAATATATACCATAACACACATTTGAATTTGAAAAAGTTTGAATTACATTTAGTGGTAAACCTTCAAGTGCGACAAAAAAATTCTCAACCAAATACTATAACAACTATGAAGGCTATGGATGAATTTGATTAATATCAATTAATCTTGGCGTATTGTTTGAGTCACAGAGAAATGTGAAAGCTTTCTAGATGCCAACATTATTTCCCAGTCGTATTCTTCAAGAAAATCACTAAAACATATCCTGCCATCCATCAGGAAGATTAAAAAAAATCAGAACTCATGTCAAATATATTAAATCTCCACTAACACTTTCCACTTTCACTTTTTGAGATTGCATGGTGCAGGATATGTACACTGACGAAGCGGAATTAAGTTAACCAATGTTCAGCATAGTCTTCTCTGTAAGCTAACACCAATGCTAAAAATAACACATGCCCAGAAACTGGTTCACAGCAATGGCAAGGTCTTTGTAACTTTGGGCATGGCTATTGGCAGCATTATAAGAAAACCTAATACTTTACAGAAAGGGGATACAGAAAAACATAGCAGGATTCTTATTAATAATATTAGGGGGTGGTGGTCGGGGTTAGGTATCCTTGAGAAAAATTCCAAAACCGTACCTGTTCCATGATTAACTGTATCTACTGTTTTTACCATCTAACCTGAGGAAATATATTTAAATTCACTGTAACTCACTTTGGATGAAAGCGTCTTAGTGATAAAAAATAACAAATAGACCTCACTTAACTGACTGAAATATCTTGTAAACAGGGTTTAGTAACATTACATGGTATACAATGATCTCAATCTCAAGACAGTCAGGATATACAGTATATTGTAGGTAGTCTCATGTCAGCCCTGTTTTTGTGTTTTTGAATGCATAGACCCGAATGGCAAATCTTAGAGAACCTCCTCTGGATCATTCAATGTACTGGGAGAGCCAGCGGAAGCCGTCTCCATATCCCTGCCGCTTAAGAACACTGCACATGAACACCTCCATTGGCCTCAGATTCTGCTCCTTCAGCGACACCTGACCCTGGTAAGAGAGCAACAGACACAACACAGATGAGCTCTTGATTTCCTCCAAATACACATCTGAATTCCCCATAAATATCATTGCAGACCATCCAATAAAAGTTAGTAGCTAGGGGGTTTGACTCCCAACTGTTTAAAGTCTACCTGTCAGCACGTTTTTTTTTTTTTTTACCTTGCAATACATATAACTGGCCTTGCCAACCAAATCTACCAGGGGCAGGGTGGTCAAGTAGTGAGAGTGTTTGACCCCCGGCTGAAAGGTTGTGGGCTTGAACCTCAAACTTGGACCTCTTGACTACTACCTCTGTTGGCCAGGTGGGCAAGATGCTGTGTGCCTTAATTACATCTAAAGACCACTTAAAGCATCTGCTAAATTACTAAACAATAGTAGTAATGGTAGTGTCTTGTTTGAAGACAGATCCAGGCCAATACCTTTCCGGTCGTATGTCCATGAAGACCAAACATCCCCCGCAGAGCGTCTTCACTGATGGCCTCTGGACGGTCAATCTTGTTCCCTAGGATCAGGACTGGGACCGTGAAGATGGTTTCATCTGTTAACAGGGCCTGGGAGGAAGGGAAGAGGGGTGGGAGACAGGAAACTTAGTTCAAAACCAGGAATGGGTAGAAACAGACTTTAGTACTTTTCTTTTCTATAAAGTTGTCTCACATCAAGTTCAATTTTAGCCTCCTCTAGTCGCTCGTGATCGGCTACGTCCACCATGTAGACGATACCGTTGATGGCTGGGAGGTAATTCTTCCAAATTCTCCGGGCTGGAAAAAGTTTGGACACGTTGGACCCAGGAATGATAGGATCTGATGGACTTGAATAACAGCAAAAGTGTGAGAGCAAAAAGAATATTATTAAACTCCAACCTTGCGTATGACCACCAAGGTCAAATGTAGTGAAGGTCATACCAGCTATAGTCAGCTCCTCTGATGCTGTGGACAGAATGAGCACATAGAATGATCATGAAATGAGTAAGAAGACAATGGAGTTGGTAACCTTTGAAGTGTGAATGGCTACATGCCTATGGCTAGGGTGTTTAACCCCCAGCCAAAAGGTTCTGGGTTTGATTCTCATTGTTCAGTCTACCTGTAGGCCTCGTTGAGTCTATATCACATGTCTGTACCCTATGCTCCTAGGTGACATGTATAAACATCCACTGCAAGTTGTTTTGGATAAAAGTATCGAGTTTCTTATTGAATGAATGAGTATGAAATGGTGTGAATGATTCACTGTACTCGGGTGCAGAGTTGGAACGTGCTGTCCTAGCCGGTCATCTCTTAGCATGTGCAACAGTGTTGTTTTCCCAGCATTATCCAGCCCCAGGAAAACTAGCTTCCCTGTCTTCTTGTATAACCCTGCAGGGGGGGAAACAGAACACATTAAAATAGCCCTTATATTTTAAGGTCATATTTGTTGTGGTTTTAGTGGAATCATATTGGAATAGGACGACTCAGGTTTATTTGAAACCGTATGTGCTACAAGATTTATAGTTATTACATCTTTTATAGACTAATTATCACATGTTGAAGGTACTTTACCTAGAAGTTGCAAGACACTGCTGAAGCCCTTGCAGAGCCAGTTGAAAATAAAAGACATGTCTCTTGGCCCTCTGTAATGGGTGTTAAGCACATACACATTTGTATGCGTTAGTCAACATGATATCGATGAAAATGATACTCTAAAAGAGATTTCACTTTGTTCGTACAATAGGCTTATCTGAAACATCTGAACAAATAAAGAGACGGAGGCATATGCAATGTGTATTATAGTGTTAGCAGGTTGAATGTTGCTTCAACTATATTGCTTGAACAGGATTACATTACTGGTATGTGTAATCTCTGTGTAATCGCACGAAGTATAAAGACGCGCACAGAAGGGAGAAATCTTGCATAATGGCAGGTGTAAAAAAAAAAAAAAGCCCTCCTTCAGCTGGTCTGCGGCTCTCCCCGAGTCAGTGTTCTTGCTCAGACTATTTATATGATAACTTGTGGCATTCTGACATACGATATCGCCAGTCATCCGCCTCTCAGTGTTTTCACGGGCACGCACGAAATCACGGGGACGCACACAGTCTGGAATTTACTTTGGCCGCCGCGAGAAATCAGACATTAGTTTGTTGTTTGTGTAACTTCACGAACTTTCAGTTATGGTTCATGTATTGACAACCACTGGCGATACGTTATACTTTAAACGTATACGTCACATTAAAGACTTCTAAGCCTATAAAATTCGACATTTCAACCATCTGTCATTAAATATTTCAATGTTCCGACACCGAATAAAACCACATCAGAGTAATATCGGAGTAAGGCATCCTACTCGTAGGGAATGGAAATCCAAAGAACAACATTAACACTCACACAAGGACACAATGTTAAATAAAACAACGTTGGCACGTTAACATTAAACACGTGGGATTTCTGATACGGACTGTTTATCCTATACAAAGTTGTGTCGTTACCTTGAGATATTATCGCGGGATCCGCCAACTTTTGGTCCAAGCTTTTGCGTCGATTGACAGGTACGCGTTTGACAGCTCACCGGAACTTGCGTAATGGTTATTTTGGATCGGACACGGGGGGGCTAGAGGGGTGGTGTTGGGATAGGGTGTAAGGGGTATACGGGTATATGATCCCTTTCACCGTAGGTAACTCGAAGGAGAAATAAGTTGTAAAATGGCAATACAATTATTCTGTAATTTAGGCAACTTTGTTCAGTGTCCCCACTCAAGGACATTATTTGGAAGGTGAAACATTTTTAATCAACCTCGCAGCTATCCCGTAAACGACGTACGGAACAGACAAACGTGCTGATGTATAGGCTACACATTTCCCGAAAGGAATCGTTAAGTATTCGCACTACAATTAAATAATCGCTAGGCGGCACTATTTCCAGCGATAATTGCCGCAATAGTAATCACCCACAACACTGGGGAATCCTCTGGAGTCCTTGGTAACACAAGCTAAAGAAATAACAGCCATTTTAAAACATGCCCTTGTCACTTGCACATAATCGCTTTATTAAAGCATTTCAGGGTCTCATACAGAACAGAAGCATTTGGCCAGTACGATGTAATAAACAAGCGCACATCTCCAAAGAAGCGTTTAAATTAAGTAAAAATTGACAGAGACTTACAGTAGCCTACAAATTAGCTGCATTTCTAGATAGTATCTCCATTCAGTATTAAGTGCTGAAAAATGCCTGAATCTAATTCCTGCGAAGGATGAGTCAGTGTTGGTCCAATTGAACAGACTGGTATCTTCATTTGTTCCATCCAGTTCTTCAGTTACTTCCTCTCGTAGTAAAACGATTTGTCCACTATAAATGAAAACAAGATTGTGCAATTTTAGCTTTAACCTATTCTGTTTGAATTACATTTCTGCAAAGTTTATTTACTACACGTTCCTGTGATCTTGAATATGAATGTACAAATTTTGTGTTCTTAACATATTTCTACATCTTTAAACATGAGGATGTTTCTATACGTTTAAATATTGGTTTGTCACAAAAAAACGTGACCAATGTTACAGCTTGCACTAATGTCAAAAATTATTATTTTCAATGAATCTACTAAGAATGAGCATGATCAAAGTAATGACGTATCAATGATATTCTAGTGTTATATAGAGATTATACTAATATTACCTGATGACGGAATAGCTTCTGCTGCTCCAGGGGGACTCGTCTAAAACAAACAGGAAGACATTTATTAAGATCAGCGTAACACACACAGAACAAAATTTGAACAGTAGAACCGAACTATTAGCAAACCGACCTTCTCGATGATAGCCTTGGCTTCATCCACTGAGACGTGGCAGGAGCTGTCATCCGGGGAAATGGTTGTGTTTGTACTGCATTGCGTACAAATACAACAAATAATTAGACGGCGTGAAAAAACCTAATCTAAACTGCTAATTTAAATACAGTCAAAGAGTTAAAATTCAATTTGGTTAGCTTTGATTCCACTGTAACACCATGTCCTCAACAGCAGATTAAGCGCTTACCAGTTGAGTTCCCCTGGGTTGGCCTGCTGAGAGATGAGGGCTTTCCAGAATTTGTTGGTGGTTTTGATGGTTTCAATGGCGAAGTCCTACAAAGAAATCACCAGTCGTGCTATTACTATTAATGTTTTAGGTTAATGTGTTACTACTAAATATATTATTTCCGTAAACATTTTTGTGAATTTTCTTGTTGATTTGTCTAACTATGCAGTAACTGCTACATGTTCAACATGTATTGATGCTGGCAAACAGCGGGCTGTTGTGGGGCTCACCTTGTCCTTGAACTCTCCATTAAAGCCAAACTGGTTCTCTGGTTTCCCGTCTGGGACCTTGTAGCGCCTGAACCAGTCCACTGTGGCGTCGAGGTAGCCAGGTTTCAGTCTTTTGACATCGCTAATATCTAAACAAAAAGGGTCACAAAAAGTTGTGTTACTACATCTCAATATGACACTTTGCCAAGTTACTAAATTCTAAATACTGAAATTGTAGACACTTTCATCCAAAGTGACTTTGGATTCAGATCCAACGTTATTTATAGTCTCCCTTGCAGTACACAGGGCACCACTCCTACGACATTATATGGCTTGCAACACACTAACCCTCACTTATTGAGATACCCATATCTAGTTTCCATCTAAACACTGCCCAAATGATGGTTGTATACATGAACAACTGAAATAAATGACCTACTAAATACTACCTTAATAAACCCTATTAAATTGAACATCACACATATTGTAAATGTCATAACGGTGGCACAGAAAATAAGACCAACTTCCACGCTGCTTAAACTTGAACTCCTTCATAATATTTAGTCATTTCCTTAGTCATGGAAAGACCATAGCCACTAAATGACTCCGATACTTTAGACAAGAGATTTGTCGGTTGCCAGCAAATCAGTGAGGATAGATGGAGATGAGTGGATGGAAATATAATCCAACAGAATGACTGGCTTACTGTTCAAGTCTTTGGCCTCGGGGTCGTCTACGTTGATTACGATGACTTTCCAGTCCGTCTCTCCTTCGTCAATCATGGCCAGAATGCCGAGCACTTTCACTTTGATTACCTCCCCACGTGAGCACACCTACGAGTGTACATTTTAGGTTACTGTCCTGTTCCATGGCTAGAAATGAGTCATTTCATATGTGATTGTGACTCAAAATCGATCAACTCCAAGTGTGATTGGTTAAGATGGAGGGGATGGGATGGTGTCGTACCTTGCTGCCGATTTCACAAACGTCAATGGGGTCGTTGTCGCCAACGCAACCGGTGTCTGGGTCTTTGTGAGCTGGGTCTTCCCACGTCTGAGGGAATGACAAAATATTAGGAAACTTATTACATTTGAAGCTGTGTACAAGTCAGTTTTTCTCTGGGTGACCATAATGCCATTGAAAATATTAATATTATAATATTATTAAAATGTCGATTCTGGTGAAATTGTTCAACTTAATTCTTAAAGTACTCAGATAAAATGAATTGTACTTAGTTTAGTATGACGTAATTTATTGCAGTTCATAAATAGACCCATCGTTGGGGCACTGTTTGGATATGTAGTAGATATGGGCTATATCTTAAGAAGTATGAGTTGGAAGCCATACAGTGGGAATATGGCCCTGAGTACTGCAGGTGAAAGATAATAAAACAAATGTCTGCTATAGAGCTGGGACCTGTTCCGAGAAGCAGGTTAGGAAGAAAACATTTATACTTTGATTTGAGTAGGCGGAATCTGGCAGGCAGATTTCCGTTTTAGAGATTACGAAAAACCAACATAAATTCAATAAGCTCCTTGGAAGAATGAAGACACCGACCTGGGGAATAGCTCCGTAGTTCCAGATGTACCCTTTGTGAGGGAACACATTCGCCACATAGCGCACTTTACCCTTTTTCACATCTTGCTTGACTGGATTGAGGGGTTCTTTTGTAGAGATCTGAAATAAAGTAGAAATATATCTCCATTGGTTTGAAACGTGGGATGTAGTTCCGTTTATTCAAGCCCTTGGTTGTGTACATGTCAATTGGTATAGCATGGCATTCAGGCCTTGACATTAAGCTTTTTTTAACAGGCTGTTATGTTTTACTTGCCCAATAGCAAAACATACTTGCCCAAAATGGAAAATGTATGCCTATTAAGAAAATGTTTCACTATACTGCAACATATCAGCAAAATGTCACCTGTAGTAAATAGCAGCCTACCATTGGCAAGTACTACAGCAATCAGAATAAGAAAATGTATTTGTATTGATTTGTGGGGATTTCTTTCTTGAAACAATTCCATGGTAAAGTCTATGCCACCAGTCTGTGGGGTGTAACTTGTTGACAGTCCCTAAAACAGATGGCAGACGGAGCGTAGATATAAGTGCTTTTATATCGATAGCAATAACTAATGTCGTTGTGATCTTTGTCGATATGGTGTCCTAAACTGTCCTCAGCATACTACACCCGTGATGTAGTGAAATTGTGGTGATGCTATTGCGGGGTAAGTCAAAACTAACTAATTAACTTATACCTGCTCAAAAAAATCCGCCTAATTTATTAAGAGGTTCCTTTGTCTTTTTGTTTCATATCCTGGCGGCGTCTCATTTTCAATTGTCTTTATTTCCATTATATATTTATCTGGCACCTGGCCAGTTTCGGAGGCTGAAAGTACGTCATAACGAAAGTCATAACGAAAGTCATAACGAAAGTCATAACGAAAGTCATAACGAAAGTCATAACGAAAGTCATAACGAAAGTGATAGTGCGATCCAGGCAACCCATGTT
>JAOPUA010000044.1:8862886-8873758 GCA_027122455.1 Trisopterus luscus
GTCATAACGAAAGTCATAACGAAAGTCATAACGAAAGTCATAACGAAAGTGATAGTGCGATCCAGGCAACCCATGTTTCAAAAACCTTCTACCCGTGAAGAGTGCCCTGGAACGGCGGTCAAACCCGCAACTCAATATCTATGTACTCCCTCACAGCTCGTAACTTAGGGGCTAAAAAGTGTCCCTGGAACACGGCAACAGCATTTCCTGTTTTTACCGAAAACCGAGTGCCTTTATTTCCTTATGCGATAGTAGCATCCCTATTCATGCAACCTCAAAATAAATAACTAGGGAACAGCATCAGCATCAACTGCATGAACAGGAAAATAATAATAATACAACGTATACCTCCATCTTGGCATTTGTCCATCTTGGCACTTCAATAACCACATGGAAGATGTTCTGAAAAGCCAAGGGAAGTTTATGGAATGAAACAGATGATTAAAAGAAATGGCATTGATATAAATTAGGAGCAATAAAGATATGTTACAGAGAGTTCATATGAGTTCATCGTCAAAGTTAAACGACTCATTGAAACGACGTGGACATTGACATAGCACGTAACAGCAAAAGAATCTGGTACGCCCTTGGACAAACAGACTATGAACCTGCTTATCACAGTCACACAATTACACCTGGTTTCATTTACCATTTAAATAGCTTAACACTTACATATCGTTAGCCTCGTTGGCTTTATCCTAAGCCAATCTGAGATCTTTTTACATTTTATAATCACTATCTGCCAAGTCATCTATTTGACTTAGGCATTTTCTACACTTAATACACGATGAACCTTAAACTATGACTAATTATGCTATGAGGCTAACTATATGGAGGTGAAGTGAAGACGAAGAGAGAGGGAATAGTCCACTTTACCTGTCCTTCGTCCGCATACATTGGTATGTCATGGAATGGGGAGACATACTTGCCATCAGCATTTTCTGCAAAAGAGAAAATAAATGTTTGTTTTAATATAATCTCTGGTATCATGGAAGCTCCCGGATACCAGCGATTATATTAAAAAGGGGGACTTTCGGTTTTCGTACGCCACACTATGCAAAATGTAAAATGTTTTGACATATGGGTTGTGCGATACAGATGAAAAATATCTGATTTTCAAATCTGCATTTCATTCATTATGGCGTTTAGTAGCCTACCATACTAAGCTTTTCCTGGAGGATGATGCAATTGGTTTCAGGACGCAAACTAAAGCACAGACTCCTTGACAGGTACTCCCTGCTGCCTTGCATCAACCTTTTAAGATAGATGGCACATATAGACTGAACCAGTGTAAGGTTTGAAGCCATGTTTCAATAATACAAATAGCGTTGTCGAGCACAGGCGGATTATATGATGGAGCGATTCAGAATGAATAGAAGTGACACGTGGGAGATCGTGAGTGGCGTTGAGGAGCTCGAAACAAGACATTCAATAAGAACAGTTTAACTACTTACTGTAAAACAAGCGGTAGCTCAGATTATGTAGGTTTCCCCGTTCTTCGACTGTGTAGCTCATGGTTAACTCCAAGCCGGTTGGTCGCTACTGCTTCTGCCTTGACTGCGCTACAAGCGTCTAGTATTGGGGAACGAAAGAATACCACCTACTTCCGAATCAACTGCGCATGCGTATGTGTTGTCAAGGATCGGTCTTGCCTCACCCATAGGTCACACATTTTCTCAACCCAGTAAACTACATTTTATGAGTGTTAAGGGAAGGGGGGGGGGGAGGCCAGACCAATATCACTATACTGTATAAATTATTAGAATATTCGATGAAGATTTAATTAATGTTTACATTATAAAGTTTTAAAAACATATCTGTTTAATTGATCGTATGTCTCAAAGAGGTTTAAAACCAAACACTTTGGCAATGAAATAATAACAAAGGGCGAAGTGTGCATGCGTTATTTCTCGTCTGCTGCTTACTTCACATCCTCCCGCGGCGCGCGGTGCTTCCTGCCTTGCCGAAGGAGGGGACGGCGCTGACGGCTGGACGGACGAGAGGAAGGAAGACGGGCAAGCTCTGGAAAGAAAACACCGTCCGTCGGCAGCAATAGCACTTAATTTCTGCATAATTCGTCATCCATTTTGTGCAGAAATGTCGACCAGTCGTCATCTTAGCGAGAGCAGGGCCATCCCGACTAGGACGGTGTTGATCAACGATGCAACGCAGCTACCTCATGACTATTGTACTACCCCTGGAGGCACTTTATTCTCCACCACTCCGGGAGGTAAGACCGTTTTTTGCCTAAATTTATCGTACTTCATTGAAACGTCAATCATTTGTGCGTTGACATGTTTTGGTTTTTGCGAATCTTTTGTGTTCTTTTGTCAATGGGGCCTATGCAGTCTGCTGGGCCTGTCAGACGTATCATAACAAAAACAATGCCTTGCCCCGCCTCCCCTCTCTTCACTGCATCGTGATTGGCTGGGTTGCTAGGATGAATCAAATAAATGTGATCATTTAGCAATTCAAATAGTGATTCTTTTGTCCCATGTGAAATACAAATATTGTGTTTATATTTTGCACATATATAGTCCAATGTTCTGCAAATTGTTCTAATTTAGCAATTCAATTTAACTCTAGCATTCAGCTAGAATTGTTAAAGTCATACTGGCTATTTAATATTTGTAAATCAATCATAAAGCAATGGTGATATACAATTTATATTTTGACCTCCAAGGAAATCAGAAGCTTTCTTTTTCACCACAGCTAATTTCAACTCTTGTTTGTCTCCCTGTCAAAGGGACCAGGATAATCTACGACCGTAAGTTCCTATTGGACAGGCGTAATTCCCCCATAGCCCAGACCCCTCCTGCCCACCTGCCTGTCATCCGCGGTGTGACCAGCCAAACGGTTCTGAACGAGAACCGGAAGAATGAAGCCAACAAACACACCAACAGCCAAGACGGCAAACCAGGTACTGGTGGGGGATACTAAACTACGCACTTACAAGAAATTGTAACCTTTCTTTATCCTGAATAAGTAGTTATGGGTGTCATATCACAACAGAAGTACAAGACAGCAATAAGAAATAAGGGTAAAAATATGATCTCAATATTTGTATGGTTTCATTGATTGATTGTGATGGTTTGAATATAGAATTTATTCTGATATGTGAATTAAACTTGAGTGACAAAAGATCCTCATTCTGCTAACATTGTACATTCTGACTAAATCTAGCAACCCTTCATTAGCTAAGTAGCGGTCTACTGGCTATGATATTCTCGTGAATAATTCCAAAATTGTTTTCTTTCTGTTTTTCCCTCTAGGTGACGACGCACAGTTTGAAATGGACATCTGAAACAACGAAAGCACATGGGAAGAAGTAAATTACCTGGCTTCTTGACGCCAGTGGCTTGTAGAAACCAATGTGGCAGCCATCTTTAGCTCTCTCTCTCTGTCTCACTGCTGGATTTGATGTGTGTGAACCATTGGGGATAACGTTTTTTATTTATCATGCAGAATGGCCACTCCTTTGAACTCTCTAAAAGGTTTTGAGGTTTGGTTCCTTGGTACCCAGCCCCCCGCATAGATAAACGACATAGCATGGAAGTGGATCATAATCATTTTCATACTTTTTTTTTTTTTACCAGGGTGTGCTTTCCAACAGATACATTACTTAAGTGTACATCTCACGGCTTACTGTCGTCATTCTAGAAGCCCAGACTCTTGTCAAACAACCTACTAAGCTGGTAAAGTGACCTGACCTGAGAATGACCTACATTTTTAATTAATCACAGACTGGCATATGTTACCAATATATTGTTGAGATATATTTTACTTGAAAGATGTCACACCTCCACAATTTGTTATTGTGGCTCTCGTTTCAAACAAGCACTTGTAAATAATTGTTTTTTAGCTTATGATGTTTTATCAAGTAACCTAAAAAACAAGGTCTGCCATTACGAAACACATAATAGACACAACACCGTATATACACACGCTGGCAATCAACATAACTGTGAACTGGTAAATCGGTTTCAAACTGGCTGTAGCAATTAAATATAGGCATTTCCTTATTCCTGCCAAAAAAATGACTATTCAGTTGTTTATTTAGCCAGTTGTCTGTGTTAATGTTGACCATGTGGTGGTTTTTAAAATGCAGGCCACAAAATGTTTAAACACATTTTAATACAATAGCCGCTGGACCCAATGTTAATATAATTATGGATTAAATGATGGACAATAGATGATATTTCTATATGCATTTCATTTTTGATACTTGGTACAAAACAAATTTGTTTTTGGATGCAACAGATAACAGGGAAGGCAGTCTTTATGAATTGGTTATTTATTGGACTGTATCTGCCACTTTGCACTTATCATGTAATCATTCAGTCATTAGTTTCTGTTTTCTACAAGATTGAGATTGTATTGGGATAGGTAGATGCTATTACTGATTCTTCGCATCTATCCCCAACGACCTTACTCAACTTTGCATTACCTTGTTGTCATATGTTTATCTGCCCTCGCCTTACATCAACGTCTGAATGCAGTAACGAGAAACCTCAGTGTTGCCAGTCATACTCTCCAGAACAATTCGTAAAAACAAAGAAAAGTTTACTGAAATGCTTTATTGTATTTAGCAGCTGAGAAAGATTTGGTTGAAATGCACAATTTTCAATGCCTTCATATTGAGTTCCATAAGAAGCTTTTCAATTATTCTCTCTTTGCAATTTGATGGCTTCCATGCATTTATTTGGAAAAATGTGGTGTTTGGAAGGTGAGAAACATCTAACATTTAGCTGAGCTCCTAAACAGAATTCCTGCTATTTTAGATCAATTATGTAACTGCAATTTACAAAATCAACTTGTTGAATTTTTTTTAAATCCTAACATCTATCACAGGTTTTTATTTGGTTTGGGCTGTAATAATCTCAACTATTTTGCCGGTAAATATTTTGAATTGGTTTGCACATATTTTGCATCACACATTTTGGTAAGCATGGTGTATATGTTAATTGCCATCATCATTCATATTGCGTATTCATTTCAAGCAGTTTGGTTTTCACATTGAGGGCTTAACATTGTATCTTTTAGAGAGATTTAAAAACACCTGACACCACCTGTAACATTCAGATTATAATTAACTTTATTTTCTTTGAAACACCACTGCCAGTGGATATTGTTGAAGCAAGATCAATAAAGTTACTTAACAAAAATATTTGCATTTATTTTATATAGCCACAGGAATTTTATGTTGTATCAAATTGAAAGACCAAGAAATACAATGTATGAAACAGTATAACGTTTATAAAGTAATAAAAAAAAAACTTGACAACTCAATAGCAGTTTTCTGATAGCAAAAATATTTTGTTGACAAATTATGTAATATGAAGAGCAACAATAATTAGAAAACAAAAAGTAGTCGTTTTTGAATTAAAACCCTGATTTGTTTGGTTCATTCAGATAGCCTACTTGGCATTACATGTTTTGGAAGTGTAGGTTAATTTCAAAGTTCATGTATACCGCATTTGAAAAACAACCACATGGTCAACATACCGACGTGTGACTTTTTTCATGATTTTTACTGCTAAAAAGTCAAACCACCGTTATCAAAATATTTCTGTTTTTGAAAAAGACAAAGACATATATCAGAATTTAAAATGAAAATACTCAAAAAGTTATGTTTCTCTCAAACGTTTTTCATCGTGCATAGATTAATTTACATCAGGCAAAGAAACGTGTACCAATAACATTCTCCACAGGCATTTCACTGGCTGTCCGCTGGTCCTTCCTCCTTTTCTACTTCCCTGAGCAAGGCCAACGCCAAGATGGTGAGACTGTGGCAAAAATATTATCGTAATCCGTTGATTATCAAGACCATCCTTTTATGAACATACTATGTACAAGCAGCACATAGTGTCTTAAACCTTGTTTGTGTCCATGTTCCAATATTTGATACATTATAGCTTTTTATAACCCTACTCGGTTCATTCTCGGTGGGCCCACCGTAGCGCCGTGTTAACTCGTCTACTATCGGTTCAGATATGTCCATGGACAGGCTCTCATTAGATGCAACGTTCACATGTGGTCTGCCTAATGGTTACTTGGTCAATGCGGTACAATGTGCAGTGTCTTACGTGACGTTTTTATTCAGCAAAGCTACATACTGTTGACCACTAACTTGCAGTGTTGTCCATTAGCATTTGTTGCTAACGATAGCATGCTAGCATCAGCACACATGATGATCTTCAGCATAATCGGTTAGACTTGATGGTCTCAGGGAAGGAATAGTGGAATGGAGTTCCGACGAGATGTAGTGAATTGAGGCCCATGTGGATCGTCACGGTGTATATGTATCTGGGGGAGGGTGGTGGTTTGATGATTGTTGCTTTGACCAAGATGGGTCAGGTGTTCAAATGTTTTGAGGGAAGATGAGGTTAATGTGCCCTACTGAAATACATCTTTCTTGATATTAGAATGACACAGTGACTGTCAGGACCCGGAAATTCATGACGAACCGGCTGCTCCAGAGGAAGCAAATGGTAAGTTGTTCATCATACCTGTGTTTTTGGGGTACAGTTCCTATTGTCCCATTCCTCTTCCGCTTACAATTTGTTGTTGTCTTTGTATTCTACAGGTCGTTGATGTCCTGCATCCGGGCAAGGCCACAGTCCCAAAGACTGAAATCAGGGAGAAACTAGCAAAAATGTACAAGACCACTCCCGATGTGGTGTTCGTCTTTGGCTTCAGAACCCAGTTCGGTGGCGGCAAGACTACAGGCTTCGCCATGGTCTACGACTCGTTAGACTACGCCAAGAAAAACGAGCCCAAGCACAGACTGGCCAGGGTGAGTAAACAGCAATGTGTTAGTCCATGGCCTGTGTAGTTATTGATTACTGAACCCTCTTTAAAGAATTAAGAATATAAACGTGTTCTGTTAAACTTAAGAATGGTATTTGAAAAGCATAAGTCTTTGTTTTGTTGGTGACCAGTTCAGTTTCATCACTGGCTGTCAACTGTTGAAAGGAATGCATTCGCTAGTGCACATGCAAACTCTTGATTACTTTTTCAGCACGGTCTGTATGAGAAAAAGAAGTCCTCCAGGAAACAGCGCAAGGAGCGCAAGAACAGAATGAAGAAAGTACGAGGCACCAAGAAGGCGGCTGTGGGAGCTGCTGGCAAAAAGGTATGTAGCTGAACATGTACACTGCAACACATTTAAGTTCATATGACCTGAGAACCTTGTCCATGGAAGGATGCATGACCTGGCTCCTATGGGGTCTATTGGACTTCCATAAGAATCACAACACGACAGCCATCTAGAAGTGGACACTGCGTCAAGTGTATTGGATTATGGATGCAGCTTGTTTGGACTGGATGGAGGATCACTAGTAGCTTGGGACGTCCTGTCCTCGGTGTCAACACGTCTGCCCTTCATGTTTGACGGCGGAGACTTTTTTCTTTGTTAAAACTGTAAACTGATTAACTATCACTAGCCAACTGGGAAACTATTGCTGTTTTTCTTGTTACTCTTCTGTTAACTTTTACTTTCCTTGTGTCATCTTTCCATTCACTTTGTTCCTCTGCAACTATAGAAGGTAAACGCTGCTTGAATAGATTAACTCCTGTGTGCTTATTATCAGGAGTGATAGACTTAATTCGCACCCCTAGACTAACTCTACTCCCAGTATGCATTTCCCAGTACCATACCTTATGAGTAGATTAACTCCTGTGTGCATATGTGTAGTAGCCCTAATTGTACACCCTAGACTACATCTTCTCCCCTTATCTCAGTAGCATACTGTATGAGTAGGTTAACTCCTGTGTGCATATGGTCAGGAGTGATGGACCTAATTTTACTCACAGGCTAACGTCTCTTTTCCCTGTAGCTCACCAACTAGTCTTGCTGTCTAACTGTTAATACCTTCTCATTAATAACTTTACTGTTGATCTACTTTGCATCTTGTGCATCTTGAGGTTTTATTTAACAAAATCAGAGCTCATTAAGTGAAACTTGAACGGAGATGGTCTTCCATGCATATTAAAATTGTCGATATACATGGCTAAATTCTGCGTAGGTTTCATCGAATGGTGATAGCTGCAGAATCACAAATGCATGTTATATTAATACAGATCAGACTATCAGCTCGAGTGTGATCTATATTATCGTAACAATTATCAGACAAATAAGGCAACTGAGAATTAGCAGTTAAGTTCGTCAACCTCTCCTAAAACTGGAAAATGTAAGTCTTTAGCTCAGTAAATGTAACGTATTGATGGTTTTAACTAATGCACCCTTAGTCACAATGCTACCCCTGTCGTGCCTAAACACTTGGATACACGAATCCGGGGAAGTACCCAAGGTTAAAAAGGCCCCAATACTGCGGTGGCATGTGTTCGAAGGCAAGCTGTCCTAAGAAATGCACAATATTCTACTTTTACCGCCTACACTTTCTGTGTAACTTAACTTATGACAATGATGTCTAGGGGTTCAGGAAGAACCTGTGCATTTAGAAGAAGATCCAACAAACGCTTACGTTTTTTTAAAGCGTAATAAATTATCCCCATCCATTTACAGTACCTCCATCAGAAACCGGGGGTTATTTCCTAATGTCAGGACTACCCATGCTGCTGTTCATATCGGCAAGCAGCAGCAGACTCTCATTCACCAAGACTTGTCACTGCAGTAATGGCGGCTGACGTAAGATTGCGTAACACGCAAACCAGCCACCTGATTCGTGTACAGACCGTAGTTTGAACATATTCCCATACTTCATGTAGACATGTTTGACTTTTATTTTTCCATGCCACAGACCATTAACGTTACTCCCATCTTGTTTATCCTTTTTTGATTTTGCTTCCCATGGACTTGTGCAGAAATGAGGGGTCAGTTCCAGGTATCACAGACTTGTTCTTGGTGTGCCGTTGGGTAGCACATCAAAAAGCTCAGACCTAGAGCTGTGTGCATGTCTCACCTGGTGACGTGTGTGTGTGTGTGTGTGGTGTTGGGCTTTCCCCTTTCCTCCCAAGTATAGCATCCTGGTAGACCTCCACTTCCCAAACCCTTTAACTGTATTCTTTAATGTTGATCTCCCTTAAACCAGAATCTCTTCTCTAATCTCTACTGGATGGTAGTTTGTCACAAACTGCTATCCATGAGAACTCACATGGCTTTGGATTAAATATAATTGTGGGCATTTTTGGTTCCTTCATATTAAACAAACTAATGGTTCATGAAACCAATTGAATGAGTATATCTTATTCAACTCTTTCCATCTTTGTCTGTCATTACCCTAGTAGATTATTAGAAATGTTAAAATGCTTTTGGTCCTAACTTGTTTTTTGTCTCCCTCTAGTGATCCAAGAAAACCGGAGGCTCTTCATGCTCAAGATGTTCTTGTATATTGTCATCAAATAAAATGTTTGGGAAAAAACAGAATCTTTTTGTCTTTGGTTCTTGGTCACAATTATTCCCTCCTCACATATATGCAGTTTCTTTCTGCTGGGCTGCTCAAAGAGCAAATGGTGGTTCCTCAGGAAGATTCACAGCACATGGTTCGAAGTCCACTGTGGGCTATTATGAGCTGCTGATATGATATTTTACAAAGCATATCTTAATTTCCACTGGTAATTTTCACATTGTCTCGCATACCTGGTGTTACAAATCAGTCATTGAAGCTGATACCCATATGTCTGATTTATGCCTAAGAATCTCCCCTGTCGCTTTCAGACTTGAGGGAACCAGTGATAGAACAGCCTAGACATCTCCAATATCTAGGCTTAGCAAATTGATTTGCTCAAGGGACCCCATCACAGGCATGATAAAGAGTTTATATGAATCTCCTAGCAACTGGTTTACATTACCGCAAGTGTTGGCGATAACATCGTCCCGTCGTCACCATGTTTGTAGTCGAACACAATACGCTGTATTACACCCGTGTATGGCGGAAAATGTCATGGTTTTATCAATTGTACTAGTATAGAGGACCAAACCCGCACAATAGGAGCGATTCGATAGACTTCAAACAATGGGAGCATGATGAACCCACCACTATACAGAACATAAAAATAGGAACAATGGCATTTTACACGAAAAAAACAGTTCTAGTAAAATAAAATTTAGATTTTGATGTTGGGACAGCAGCAAATCTCACCGCATCAACAATGCATTTCTGACTAGGGTAAAGGGACCAATGACATACTTCAGCTTGTTCATCCCCTGGGGATGAATTCTTAATGATCAAGTCATGTTCGATGCCTGCATAGAACGGCTGTGTTTTAACCTTGCTTCACCTTATTAATGATGGCCCTCCGTCTGCAATTATTTCGATAATTAGTCTGCACAACTATTCCTTTAATATGATTTTTCTCCTCTCCCCCACATTATGTAAAATTCCTTTGTTTTTGATCTCCTTTTTACATAGTTCTGTTGCCGAAACATTAACAACCATATCGCCACAAATAACTATAAATCAGAATTCAATCTGCAGTATAGGATGTGGCACACGAGGGCGCCATTCAACAAGCGGACATCTTTACCGCGCACCCACTCCTGAGGCGTTGCAGCATATTTTCCTGCAACAACCTATACGTTCATGTTTCAATATTCAAATCGACTGTCAACAAGTGAACCACGCAATGAGAAAAAAAGGCCATTAATATGCCATTAGAGTAGGCTGTACACACAGTAACTTGGTTCTTCATAAACACTGCAAGTGAACACATATCCCTCTCTGCGGCCTGACCTTTCCAGGTAATTTGCATAGTAATACCCTGCAAGAGAGTGTAAATGAAGTGATTAAAATGCTTGAGAAGGGGCTGTCCTAAGGGTCCCCCCTCCCCACTCCCCTGCACACACACACACACACACACACACACACACACACACACACACACACACACACACACACACACACACACACA